>VZTL01049221.1:2132-22076 GCA_013400535.1 Scopus umbretta | reverse complement strand
TCTTTTTTTTTTTTGGGGGGGGGGAGATGTTAATATTTTCCTTGTTTGCAAAACACTTTGACATCAAGAGATAAAAAATCACAAGAAAAGATTAGATATAATATTACCTGTGTGTTTAGGTAAAAGAACAAACAAACAAAACAGCTTATTTCTGTTGCATTTATTTCTTTCTACATGTGCTGTGCAAGTCTTCAAGGAGGGATTTGTAACTACAGTGAAGAAAAAAACTAGGACGGTGAAAAAACATATTCCCCCAAATCTTTGCCATTTTATGCCTGAGAGAGCTTTAAGCAGCTCCACAGCAGGTGGCACACGTGGAGTTCAAAGTGATCCTTTACACACTAACTTACTTGCAATCTATTGTGCAAAACAGAGCTGCTTTTCTGTCAGCTTTCTAAATCTATTTTTTTTTCTCCTTGGTTTTCTTTTTCTCAGCTAAAAGCAAAACCAGGATTGTGTTAATTGCAATGGAAAGCATCTGATCATAATCACCTTTACTAGAAGCCATGTGCTGTTAAATTTCAGATACAGCTCTGTTGTTCATAGAGTGCCTTAGTATTTCATCTCTTAGTTATCTTTTCCTTTTTCATTTTGTACTTGGGATTGCGGTGAAGCATATGCTAATGGCTAATTGAAGCCATCAAAACACAGTTGATAAAATACAGTGCAGACCCTTGAGATCTGGCTGTGCACACATGTGCCTTTGGGTGTATTAATGGGGAGAGGCCTCCAGCTGAGTATATACATAAATAGTTTCTCTTCACTGTATTTGAGATGCTTACACCTCAGGAATCCCCAGGGGTGAAACAGTGCGCTCTCTCTCTCACATACAGAGCTGTACAGAAGGTGAATTTTGCACTACCGTAGCTTTTAAGGCAAAATGATTAGACAGTGAAAAAGTGAAATAAGAAAGTATTTGCTACTTTCAAATACCTGATTATTTCCACAAAGTTAAAGCAGAGTCATAATTCACACTGAGATTATGAAATCATTAGAATTTTATAAAATTAATGGAGTTGTAACATTCATGTATGTTATCCTTACTGTAGATAACTTCTTTTCAGAGATTTCTTTCACCTTTCCCCTCTCCAATCTACTCAGTACACTACAGACATAAAAGCTTACTTGCCCACATTTGCCCTGTGATGGCCCAATCCCACTACCTGAACAAAGATCACTCTTTAAGCATTTTAGCCCTCTTCCATCGCCTACATTAGTCTCCTTCAGTTGCCCTTCTTTGTACAATGTACTCTGCCAGTTCTATCCACTGTATAATCTGATCCAAAGTTGATTCAGCTCAATCTGTAGTTGACTACAGTGTGTCAGGACCATCATAAGAAAATCAATCTTGTCTTGACCAGACTCACCTGGCACCCCTGGCCACGATGGGCAAAGGATGTCCATTTAAGATCATGCCTGAGCTACGTCAGATGTGCGTCTGTCTCCAGTCCTCTCTCTGTCTTCTGAATGTACCTTGGACCTATGTTGTAGCCTTATTTTCAGTCCTGTCTCTGGCCCTTTCTCCTGCTGCTCCCATCTTGACCACCAGGATGGATCTTGGATGCTTTTCGTTGTTTGCTGCATCTAGGGCTGTCAACAGGTCTGGCTGCCACCTGCAGATGTTGCAGGACTGTTACCTGGTCAGTGAGGGCACTGCCTGCGTTGGGGTCATGCTCAGCTCCTGTCTTGTCCACCCGTGTGGGGCAGGCCCACTCTTGTGGCTCTCTGACACAGTGATCTAAGAAACAAGCCTTCCAAATGCAATCTTTTTACTCTTTTTTTTTGGGCTGGTCCAGCCTCATTTCTCAAGTTTCAGATCTGGGAGACTGTGGCAAAACAGAGGTCAAGTAAAATAAAAAAAGAACACTTTGAAAAATCAGAGTTATAGCCAAAAATAGCACCATACATGTTTCTTTGTTCTGTGTAGTGACCCACTCACTGCATTGCAACTCTGAACAAATATATCGCTTCCTCTCATGATTCTTCATCTTTGTTCTAACACCACTGACCGTATTCCATACAGTCCTTGTATTTAATCTTTTCTTTTATATCTTACCATGCCATGATTTGTTGTTCCTTAGGCAGCATCAATTTTTTATTTCCATTTTAAACTTAGCTGTATCCTCTACCCACTTAGGCTTTTCCTAGGTTTTACCTTTATAGGTAAAACGAAATATCTTTTTGGCACTATGGATTTCTTTCCATGCACCTGCTCAACTGCAGTAGGCATGCAACAAGGGTCTGTTCTCTCTCCCCTGTTGCTGATGCTGGGGAAACAAGCAAGAACAGATCTGGTTCTTGTACTGAACCCAGTATTTTAGATGATAATTAGTATTCAGATCATTAGATCTGAAAGCTGATAATAAGAGCTTGTTATCTGCTTTACCTGGACTTTGTCTTCTTGACTTCCAAAGGATGCAGGTTATCTATTTATACATGCAGTCCTGTATGGGATAAGAGTCTGACTGATCAAAGCTCTGAGCCACATTCTGCAAAAGTCTTCTGCAAGGTCAAGATTCAACTCCTTCTACTAGAATGTCTACAGAAATAAAAAGGAGATGATAGGTAGATGATTAAAAGAGGTAAATATTCAGAACTGTCACATCATTTAGCTCTATGACTAAAATGTAAATGAATATAAACAGATGCTCTGTGTGTGCATTTACTTTTAAAGTTGTTCAGGTGTTGTCATCTTGTTTTCAATTAAATAACTATAACCATTGCATATATCACAAACAGCACATATTCATGGGTGACAACTTACGGGCTCATCTTCTTGAGCTCCTTCTATAATCAGTGGATGTGCTCCATCATAGAGAAGTTCAAAGCAGCAACTTAGGTCCTCTGAATCACACATGAGGAGCTTCTCTCTCCATCTCATAGATGATGAAGTCTGAAGGACTTGTCTCCCTAGCTAGAGTTAGTCTTTGTAAAGATCCCAGAAGTAACTGATAAGTCTGAGACTTATTAGGGTTTTATCTGTTAGGCGTTTGCCATTAAAAAAGAAAAAGGCCACTGACTGTAGTAATTTATAATAACTGTGCTACTGTTACAAACAGCATAAAGCATAGGCATACTTTTCTCTAATTGAATGTAAAATTGTCAGCATCACCAGTACTTGTAGTTACAGGACAAAATTAAGGGAAAATTGGAAAAAAAATGAATTTTACTATCATTTTCAAGTGTTTGAGTTTTTAATTACATCTGGCTACACATTACTACGTTGTCAAATGGTTGTGCAAGGTTGTGGCACAGTCTTAACAAGATCTCTTTTTGCTTGATATTGCAGTGGTTACATATCATCTAACAGTATTTTCTAGAAATATTTTGAGTGAGAGAAATTTAGTGCATATGTCTGCGTGTATATATGGTACTCATGGTGACACAGGGGACAGATCCCTTCTCTGGTCGTTGCAGAATGTCCAGCAGGGAGAGGACAACGAGGTACTCTGTCTTAAAGTACTTTAAAATTTATCCTTTAATCCATTCTTGTACTTCTTATATATTATTTTCAAATCTTCCTATATAAGTAAGTAATATAATTCATGATTGTAATATTGAATAATTTTATTTTAGTCATTTCTAGTTATCGTGGATGCTGTTGAATTGGGAGAACTGGACAAAGTTGTTCTTTTGATCAGCAGTAAAACAGGTAAAGTACTTTTGCTGCTCTCTAAAGTCAGTGATGTGAATCACACAGCTAGCATCCTGTTAAAGGCAATGAAATCACTGCCAGAGTTAAATACTGAGTAATTTCTTTGGCTATTTTTGCTGAAAGGTAATATTTTATAAAGCAAAATCCTACATTGTGACACATTAAAGTACTTGGATCTAAAGGCTATATCATTATTGCATCAAGAAAGTAAACCTCCTTTCCATACAAGAAAGAAAAACAGAAAATTAAGATGAATAATTATATTCTGTGATTAATACATGATCTATTAATAAGCGATCTAGGAAAATAATTATAACTCACGTAAGAAACTGCTATTGTTTAATTGTCTTTCTGTGATTCAGCTTTTTTCACTATTTTCCCCACCTGTTCGCTTTTCTCCCTGTGACATTTGGAGGGGGATTTTACCCCTATCAGGCAGTCAGCAGTTTTGTCAGTTAATTTCATTAGCATTGTCATAATGTTAACATCTCTTTGCCTCCTCTGTAGGATGGCTATCATGCTACTAAGGAATAATCAAAGAACTAGTTGTAAAGTTTTCTGAAGTCCTTTGATAAAATTTGCTATATAATGGCAAAACATTACTATGTGTTACATAGTAACCAGCTGATCATTTTCAGACAGTTTTCTAGGAAAGCAAGAGTTCTATGTTTGCACTTTATCTCTGTCTTTTTTGTTTGCTCATCTGTTGGCTCCTCATAATAACCTTTTAGACTCACCACCCAGTTTCAACCAAATCTGTAAAATGTGCATAGATGTCAGAGACATTTGGGCAGTAAGAGTGTATGTACTGGTTGGCTGGTCAACGCATCCTGTGCTGCAACATGGTCTGCCTTGGTGCCTGGGGCCTTCAGAGGGGGTACAGCATGGAGCTGCAGCTACTGTAGAGGGGAAGGGAAGGAGAGGGACAGCCCTGCCATGCTGCTGTTGGGGAGCAAGGCGTATAGCTCATTACTTTTGTTTCCTACCACTTCAGTTGTGCAAGTTAACGATGGCCATCTGCCTGACAATCATTGAATATGGCAAACACATGTTGCCAAAGGGCACGACAGAGAGCATGACAGGCAATATTTTTCCAGTCAGGTCTGAAAACACCATTCACAAAGGAGGGGTTTCAGGGTTCATTGGCTCTGTGTGTGTTATGAAGAGACAATTGGGCAGATGTATAATACATTTCTTCCAAAGGAGTTATTTGGATGCTAAAGCACTGTAGATGAGTAAGGGTGTCCACGCTGTAGCTAGACTTGTTTGGACTGAGACTAGTCTGGACCAAGACTTTGAACCAAAAATCCCCCAAACACAAAAGCTCTTTAGTTTATAAAGTCAGATGTACCCTGCAGGATGGGTCAGCCCAGGCAGAGTGTTGCTCTAATGCATTTATGCTTTTTCCAGTATCTGAGCAGGTTTTTAAGATCAGGTGGTTCGAAATCCCTTCCTGAAGCTTCTGACTCTCTCCATGCGCTGCTGGGGCAGGTCATGAATGCAACACAATGTCCTGGATTCCTCCCAGGAGCCTGAGCCTATTATCTTAGATTCCAACTGATAAAATTAAAGGGACTTGGACAGTAGTACAAGACATTAGGATGCAGTTTGCTGAACAGGGATGAAGGGACAAATAATAGAAGAAAAGGGAAAATGAATCATCTCCATGACTAACTAGTGGCAAGAGATTCAGGCCAGTGTTATAGACAGCATGTAGCTGAAGCCCCCAGCAGAAAATTCAAAAGGAAGTGTAAGTCAGAGAGCAAACTTTCTCAAACAGCAGAGGTATATTGTAAGTTGCTGAATTTCCTTCATACCTGCCATGTCACAAGATCCTCTTTGTGCTGCATGTGGAATGGAGCTCCAACTCTCTTGTCAACCAGTCACTGAGGAGGAAGCACCAGATATGTATTTCTGCTCTTCCTGCTCAAATGTGCCTGAGTCATGCTGAATCTTTTCTGCATGCCTGTCCAAGGATGGTGAGGACAACAGTCCTTTGCTTCACTAAGACAAAGAAAATGCTTACTCCTAAATGTCTAAGTTGAGGTTTCAAATAAGAACAAAATAAGGAATGAGATGATGGTTCCAGAATTTGTAAATCAATTGTTGGTATTCATAAATTGATTAATAAATGATGTTTTAATATAGTAGTAATGACACCATTTTATCAACAACAGACTCTACCTAATTCTTTGACATGCAGTACAACATTTTCACTATACTTTATCTCCTTCTTTGTAGACTGCAAACTGGACATTAAAAAACTGCATTTGAAAGAAGCTGTAAAGGATCATCCTATCTATGTATTTGAAGTGAATGAGTAAGTATATTATGTAGAGCTAGTAATTTTTTTAGTCATTTTACAGTATAATACTTGAAAACACTGAGCAGGCATTGAATTGAAATGACTGTCACAAAGTGGTTCAGTCAATGGATATTTTTAAAATAAGTCCATCTTTAACTGTCCCACAAAAATTCATATGATTTTTTTGATGTAACACATGATTTTCTTACAACAAAAACATATGCGGTTTTGTTTTTCAGAGCATTTTCTGTGGATGCAAATAAGACAGAAATACAGAGAGAAATACCAGTATCTTTTGTTATTAGAGGAGACAAACAAAAGAATGACATAGATAACAACTTATACAGAGAAAGAAGTCAAGCAAGAAATCTGACAGAGTATACCATTAAAGTATACACAGGTGACAAAAGGGGAGCAGGGACTGACGCCAATGTGCATATTATTTTATTTGGGAATGAGGACAAATCTGAGATATTTCAACTCTCTCAGTCACTGGAGCATCAAGACCCCTTTGAAAGAGGAAAGGTGGGTAATAGATTTTGTAGGATGTGTCCATTTCCGGGCTGGTAAAGCAAACTTTAAATGGATGCAAGATCTTTATGGAACTTAAAGCATTTATCCTGTTTTCCACATCACTAGATGAGATATAGTCTCAGCTATCTCTGTGTTTCGCCTTCTCACCAGAGTAACCAAGGGTCATTTTACTTCTATCATATCTAGCTGACTCTGTTGCTCTTCTGTCTCTTAGTCCCAAACATATCATCATATTGCATCCACTCACCTGCCCAGTTATGCATTTCCTTGATCTGAAATGCACAACATGCTCTGCCTGTGCATGTGCATGTACGTGCAATATCCCTTGCTGTTGCACAAACTTTGAATATTGTGCTTGAGAATACATCATTCTCTTACATCCCATCATTTTACTTTGCCATGGAAACTGATGCTGTGAGCCTCACTGAATGTATAAGCCTATAACCAGATAAAATGGAACCGTGCACATCAACCCGATTCTGATATCCATCATGCTTTAGGTTATTCAGAGACCCCTAGTTCAGATACAGATATTTACATAAGAATGCTGATTCTCTGCATGATGTCCTAGTACTTTAGCAGAATGTTCTCCTATTTTAATAAACATATTACTCTGGCAAAGGAATTGTCCCCATTTGCTCACCACCTGTGCAATGGAGTATAATGATGGTTACCCTTATGTGGCAAAAATAAATATATTTTCCATATCTTTTTCTCCTGTGGATTTCTTGAAAGGTAATGACTGAATAATTAAAATTTCAGTTAAAATATCTTCCTTATGAGGTCTACTGCATTATCTCCAGCAGTACTAAACATCTTTTTACTTGCAGTCGGTCCGAATTTCTTCAGCCAGGGTGTCTCTGAATATCCTCTAAAAGATCTTTACCCGTATATTGTCTTCCATACTAAGGAGATTAATAAATCTAGTTACCTATAGGCACAAGGAACAAGTAAGAAAGTGTCTCGAGTAGTACTTCCTTTTGCCTAGTACTACACAGGAGGTGCCATTGCTCTTTGAAAAAGAAGAGTAGATACATAGAAATCCTGTTAGCAATCCAGCTAAGTCAGTGGGCAGCCAGTGATGTCAAATGTCTTATGAAAAAAAGGATGTCATTTTTAAAAATCTGTAATATGAAACAAGGTAATATTTTAAATTAAAATATATAACATTTTAGAGAAATAGTGATATATGTAGTAAAAGCCTTTATCTTTTATGTTCTTGAATGTATATTTATGTGTCATATACTGAAAACATTTCAGAAGTCTGTATCAGTTGAGAATTCATAAGAGAGCAAAAATATTTTTCTGGTGTATGAAAGTCAGGAAAGAGGTAGGGATTGTCCTGCTATAAGTTGAAAAGTGAATCTTTCATGTTTATACTGAGACCTATTAGGTGAGGAGCTATACCACACATCTTTAGTAAGGAAAATAAAGCACAACAGGTGTCAGACACCTATTTTGAATTGGTATTATTACATTTGAATTAGTCTCAGAACTGGTGTAAACAATTATAAAAGTTTCCAGACATTGGTATATTATTTTTAATAACTGCATTTTAATATTAAAGGTTGATACATTCAAGATTAAGACAAAAAAATTAGGAAGCCTACATTCAATTGAAATTGGGCACGATGGGAAAGGATTTGGTGAGTATACTGCATGCATTCTATAGCCTTGTAAAAATCCTCTGCTTAAAGATCTGCCTGACATTTGGAAAGGTTTTTGAAGTCGCGCTACTGCTACAGCTAGATAATACAAATCTGTATACAAATGAGATCTGTTTGACTGCTCTTGCTTACACCCCCTCTGTCTCTATCACATTTCCCTTGACTTTACCTTGATTTTTTTTTTTTTAACTAACAGATATCTAGTTAGCATAAACCTCAGAAGGTTTTATCCTTCAAACATTGATTAACCAAAATTCCTATTAGATGTCTTAAGATAGGACTGAATTTTCAAACTGCAAGCTAAACTTTCCATGCTTTGAACATTAAGAAATACTTGGGCACGTTTGGGACTCTGGTCAATGCATGCTGTAGCTCCCTCTGACACACACATGGCTTTTCTTCTTGTGAAAGCTGAACTATGTGAACACTAGTGTGCACCAGGTCTTGCCCTGATGTTAAATTGGGGTGTGGTTGCAGTACATACCCACCCATGACGATGGAAACTTTTTCTATGTACAGTGTATTACACGTAATCTCTAAAACCTGAATTTTACAAAAGAATAAGATGGGAGACTAGGGCATATAATATTTTGAGCTTACATTTAGTGGTGTTAAAAAACCCTAGAGAAATACAGCTGTATAAATGGAATTTGCAGGCAATAGACAGCTTGAGACAAAAAGTTCTGATTGCATTGAGATATTCTAGTCAGGTGAATTTTGCCTAACCTATCTGAAAGAAATAGGTTCAGGTTTAGTAAAACCTGATTTATCTAAGTGCATGAGCCACTATAAGATGACAAGGGTTTATCATATCTAGGATAAACCAAGCAAAAATCTGCAAAGAGAAGTTCCTATTCAGGCAAAAGTTGAACGGTTTTGTTTGGTTTTGTTTTTTTTTTTTCTAACTACCCAGTCATGTTGTGCATGTGATGGTATTGAAAACTCAAAAAGACAAAACACCAAACCTGTTGAAATACCTGTAATAAATAAAATCCTCCTGCTGACTTTAATCTTATTTGTGTTAGCTGCTGTACATGCACACATTTCAACCTAGAACTGATCTGGGAAGGGAACTCCACACCGGCAGACTTTTAGCACTCTGAGTGTTGCACAGAAGTCTGCAGGGGAAATACAGGTTAAACTTGTGTTTCCTGGGTCCCAAACTATCAACAACATGATTATCTTTTCCCCTCTGTGTTCCGATCAACATCACATAGTTGTTAATACTGCCTTTCCTAACACTGGTGTGTGTTGATTCATCTTTACATCCATGACTACCTTCCTCTAAATTTTTCTCTGAAATTATCTCCAAGTGCCTTTTGTCACATCAGCTGTAATCCTCACAAGCATCCTCAAATGTAACACCTCTTTGAAATGCTTCATCTGTTCGCTAATCTTTCCTAGCTGCCTCTAGATTTCTCCATACCTGGAGATTTCAGTGAGGTCTATTGGAGTTTTGTCAATAAAGGATAAAGCATTAGATTTAAAACTTTTCAAGTGAGCAAACGTACCTTTATATTCGTTTATAATAAAGTGCCGTGTAAATTTGAGAGACTGTAAATTTTTATTGCTGATAATCTTGACTCTGAATTACAGAGATTTCATGAAAGGTCATATATTCCAAGTAGAGTCTATGATATATTAAACCATTCACAAGATTTCATTAAAGGAGTTCCAAAAGTACTTCACAATATCAATAAATGACTCTTGTGAATTGAAGGTGAAAAATGTAGACACCTTTATGGTCTAGTTATACCAGCTAATTGTTTGAAAATGTCCATGAAAAGTGAGAAACATCACTATGCCTTGATTTTTTACCTAAATTGCTACAATTTGCATATATTTTATATTATATTTTTATCCTACTTACAAATATTTTTCTTGGTTTTAGGTTACTTAGTACTTTGTCCAAATATTTGAAAATGAAAATAATTGGTTAGTATATCGTATTTTCTCTCTAGGACATGCAAAGAATACTAACAGGTTTTCAGCTACTAGCAGTATGATCCTAATTAGTTTTTAAATGTTGCCATTAAGTATTTGCATTGGCAAACATGACTAAAAATGCCAGCACAAACATTGTATTTCTATAATGAAGTTTTGTTTTAAAATTTTCATATGTTAATATTCTATGAAATAAAATTCCATATCATAACAATAAAGGTATTTTTCACACAGCAAAATAGGAGACTAAAGCAGATATTAAATACATTCTTAAAGCTAAAACAGATTTGAGTGTTGGCCTAAATGGAAATGCTATTCTGAATCACTACTGCTGAAGAAATATGGATATAAGCAGCGTTCAGATTCACCACTTGGTTTATATAAATATCAATATATTAATTAGAAAGGAATAATAGAATTTCTGTTTTCCTATTGTTTAAGGGTTTGAGTTATCATTACAGAAACTGCATGTATTGATAAAGTCTATCTATTTTTTTGTTTGGTGGACACTGAAAATCAAAGCCCACCGGGGTGTACTTCAGGGTACCAACAAGGGCAAAATGGGATTTCAAGAATGTATTCAATATTACCATGCGCTCTGTTTCATTTGTCTTCCTGCCTGTTCTGTTCAATGTGGAAAAATGAGTTAAGTTGAAATAAAAATCTTCCTTTATATTTTCTGTCAAAAACATCAAAGACCTTCTCTGTAAAACTGAGAGAAGTTGGTAGTAATTTGAATTATCTACATTTCAGTTTTATTATTGATATTGAATACATTTGGAAGTACTGAGCCACACAGGGTTTCGAAATGAAATCAGAAACCTTTCTTATGCTTTATTTGTGTTTTGATTATATTGGATTTGCTCTTTTTTTCCTTCTACAGCAAGTGGATGGTTTCTGGAAAAAGTAGAAATCACAGATGTATCTAGGAATTCAGTGTATTGCTTCAACTGTAACAGGTCAGTAGATCAGTTCATCGTCACTCTGTAGGTGCTGTTTTCTTTTTAACAAGAATTAGTAGTAGTCTTTTTAGTCTCTCAGTTGTTTCTCTTCTGGTTTCCTAAAACAGTAAGCATTTTTTAGCCATGCTGTGTTCCTATCAGTCCATCCACAGTAGCTTTTGAACCCTTTGGCCAATTTCAAACTAATTTGTCAGAAGAATATTTAAAGGAAGACTATATTTTTCCAAGTTATTAAAACTGGATGACTGTAGGAGGGAGAGACACAGTTTAGTGCCTTTGCCAAGAGAAGATATTAGTATGCCATTTGCAAGAGGTAGAAGCTGTCTGGTGAACCATTACACAAGTACTAGTGCATATGTAGCTCTGACAAGCATATCGTGGGTATGCAAACAGGCATGGGAGGGAATCAGAAATATGGGATGGTGGGAGGATGGTAGGATATGGCAGTATAGATACAAATCTGGAGAAAAAGTATTTTTTTTTTAATTTTACTGTGCAAAAGCAACACTAAAATCCTTCTGTTTCAACGTCTGCTTAGTTTGGGTCTAAGATATATTCAGCAAATGGCGTAAAAATAAAAGAAACCTTTTTACAGTGTAATGTAAAAGGATAATGATTTAAATTTAGACATTCATTTGGATAAAGAGGTGCTGGGGTAAAGGGCTTCTAATGTACAAAGAGAAGATCCACTTTAGTCTGCATCAAACTAAAGCAATCCACGTTCAGAGGTTTCGAAATTAAATCAAAAGGTATATTTGGAGTGACTGTTCACTACAGTATACAGTTTGCAGCTTAAAGTATTTCAGAGTAAACAACAGAAGCAAACACATTCATGTCTTTCTAAGTGTAAAATAGGTTTTTAATGCATCTGGAGAACAGACAAGTGTGAAAGTTCCCTATATTGAGAAAGAGGGATGTTGCCTGGTGGTCTGAAAACAGAAATGGTAGCCAAGAATATTTAATTTTATCCTTCCCTTAAATGTTTCTGTAAACTTGACAATTCATGGAAGCCAAATCCCAATCCTGAACCCAAAAAACCAATATTTTTTTTGTTCGTGGATAATCAGTTGGACTCTACAGTCTAAGTCATGAGAATGTGTAGCTGCCAACAAACTCAAACTCAACATTAAACGTCTTCTAATAACATTAAAATTCCCTTCATGAAACTTCTTCCAAACACATGCTCAGGTACTATCTAATCTTCTAGATACCTAAATTTAGGTTAGTGGGCATGAGCAAAAGTCCTTAGAGCACAATATCACTCAGGTGTGCAACACAATCCATGATGGGATTTTCAGTTGATGTCACTCCACCTCTTTTGCTTGCAAGAGTTCTCAGACCACACCAATCAATGGAAGATTATTGAAACAGATAACTTACGACAAACATTTTTTTCCAGAGATTTTTTGTTTCCAATTTTATTTAAAGTCTTACGGTAAAAACACAAAGGTATGTAAGGGACCCATTTGAAGCAAGCACTTGAATCACATCTTTGACATGGGGGAGTGACTGATACAGGTTGATCCTACAAAGTGCTGACTAGGACATTTAACAGGGACCTTGGTGGGTTAATCATGTCCTTACCTTAATGTATTCCTACTTACTCAAAATAGAAGAATTTCAGTAGAAGAGATTAGGAGGTTCACCCCAGAGTACTCAGTGACCCAGAGGCTATGGGGCACTCCTTGGATACAGAAAACTGTAAGTTCATGTCCCGGTTCCAGCTCAGACTTGGAGCTTCTCATCTCATAGCCTACTGTGTAAATGGAGAATGGGTTCATTCTCTCACAAAGAAAAGACTCCTCTGATACAATTTGTGTCTCAAGAAGATATTAATCACCGAGAAAACTGAAAGGAGGTGGACATTCTTTACTAACTAATTGAAATGCCTGTTTTCTAGCTTACACGTCACACCTTTCCTTGGCTCTGGGACTTCCATGAGCAATTTTATCTGCCAAGATTAGTTGTGTTTCAGCCTGGAACTGTTTAGCTTCAGCCGTATCTCCCAGCTGTTCAACGGTGCAACTTCAGATGTGAGCTACATTAACGCTATACTGGCTGGGAATCCCACCCATACTAGCTTCTTAGCAGACATCACATCAGGTAGTCTGTCATAAGCCTTGCAAAAGTGTTAGAAGCTTTTTAACCCTCTTTGGAAACTAAGATATTGCCTCTGTGGTTCCAGTTAGCATCAATCTACATGAGCTTTGGACTCAGGCCTATTTCACATAGAGTCAATAGAAAAACCTCCATAGGCTTTTGCAGAGCAGGGATCAGGCCCACCATACAACTCAGTGTTTTGTGAGCCAACAAGGACATATGAGAAATAAACAGTCCCTGGAATGGAATACATGAACAATAACTTGTTATCACAGAACAGGTTTCCTTACTCTACATTATCCTGATTTTATGCCACTCAGTGAAACAACCTGCTTAGTAAAAACCTTCCCAGAAATCCAAAGGTGCAGAAACAGGCTGTCATGATTTGTCTGTTTGTTAAGTTCTATATGTGTTGTATCTCTGACAGGTTTTTATGTTTTTCCCTTAAGGTGGCTTGCTGAGGATGAAAGTGATGGCCGCACCGTAGTGCATCTTTATCCATAGCTGCTTGATTTTCTGATTCTTTCTGTGTGTTGTTTCTCCAAATTCATGCTGATTTGATTTACTTGTGTTTTATAATTCTGAAGGTATTGTAATTACTGTGAAGGAATGTCAAAATGATGCATTAAAAATATCACAGTAAATTAAACATGTCTAATGTGAACACTGCATTCCAATCCTATTAGAGATGCTCAAAAACTTTGCATGACTGAAATTTAGAAAACAGAAATTTAAATCTGTAACATGGCTCTGTGGACTTGATCTGAGCATTCGTAATGTTAGACATATGTAGTAACATACTCAAAACATTTTGTTTCAGTAATAGTTTGTGGGTAAGTTAAATTTAGCTCGTCGGTCAAATCTGTCAAAATTTATTCAATTGATAAATCTGTTTGAATTTCCACATTTATTAAAATTTAGATTTTCTCAAAATCATTTTCCAAGCAAACCGCACAACTCTTTAGCCTTACCAGATATTGCTTCCTTTTTCTAAAACACCATAACAGAGAGTAATAAAGAATTTGTTATTCAGGAGTTCACCCTGTGTCAGTAAGCCTCCCACTGACATTTGATTATAAAATCTTGTAGCTGAGCCAGAACGTCAGCCGAGAACCTTTAGATTCAAAGGGTCTCTTAAGAGAGGCTGTTATCAGTAACATTGCAATAGCTTACTGGAAGGCTTAGGCAGCTCCCTGCTCAGCTTGATGACTTCTGCAGGGCCCATTCTTAGCCACCTAACTGGCTTTCCAGTGCTATATGTGTGAATGCCTTTGCTTCAAAAATAGCCCAATTCTTTTTGAAAATGCACAATAAATAGAAACATTTAGCTATAAATGCACAAATTAATATTTGGTTTGGAAAGCTTTGACATTGCCAGAATTGACTCAGAAAGTGTTTAGGATACAGATGAGTCTGAAACGAAATAATGAGTGGCACGCCACCTCAAGTTTCATGTGTGTGACCAGAATACAAATATTGTATATAAGCTACATAGGTCATCCCTCTGTTTAAACAAAGGCTCTCCCTTTAGTACCTCCGAAATTTAAAATCTGTATGAAGATCTGAATTTTAGTCCCATTTCACCCTCAAGGCACTACTCTATTCTGTAGCAGCACTGTGCTTTCTATAATTTTAAGAATTAAATGAGTTTCTAATCTATGCTGATGAAACATTGTCTGGCTGACTTTTTAATATGTTTAATGCTTATTTACTCACTTTATTCTGTGAAAGGAGGAATGTTGACCGATATCTGCATGGGTGATGACATTTCAGTTGTTACTTTGACACAAAAAATAATAAACAGATATAATGGGTCTTTGGCAGGTGTTTTCATTTTTATCTACCCTATACGTCATCAAAGGGAGAACTAATGTAAGGTGTGGATGTGATCAGAGTGAGCAATGGAACAGAGTCATTTTCTTCTAAAAGTGCTCTTTTTGCTAACACTGCTACCATGCACACTGGAATGGATTTGAAATTGTATCCCCAGAGCGCACAGTTCACTTACTTAGTATCAGTATTCATTACGCTGAATCACTTCGTTGTGATCTATTATGTGATTTGTTTCATTATTATGTCTTTCATTAATAGTTTGTAATACTAGCTCTCTTTGATGCCATTTCTGATTTATCAAGTGTAAATAATGCCTTCCTAATCTGTTTTTCATTACTAACAGTGAACACCCTCCTTTAGCAGCTGTCTTCCATATTTGAAAATTATTTTCTCTACCTATACAGTGTACAAACCAGGTTTTGGATTCTCTTCCCTGGATCCAGAGCCATGCAAACACCTCAACCCTTTCACTAACAGGGCCACCACAGCAGAGGGCTTCATTTCGAGTGCATCACGGGTGCTTGCAGCACATATTACCAGGGGATTACACTTTGATAAGAAAACTTGAAATACTATAAGAAACCCTTTCTCAGGTCTTGCCTGGAAGACATGCCAGTTAGCGTATTTAGCTTGTGACTAATGCCAAACCCCAAACCTGCCTCTTCCACATGGTATACAGTGATGTCCACTGTGTTTGGCACAGAATTCATTTAATCTCTGTCGCTTGCAAGTGGGACAATTTTTGCCAAAATTGCTGGCCAAAGACAGAGACATTACAGAGGTGCCACCTCGTGCGCACTCTGCTGTTCCTGCACAGCAAGGTTGCTGCCTTGCTTTTTCACGCCCAGCACCCTGCCCTGCCTATGGAGAGCCTGGACAGATATTGGCACCACGGATGCCTCCACAGGGAAAAGAGATGTAGCATGGAAAAGAGACTGCCTGGGTTAACAAGAAACCCAGGCATTTGGCACT
Organism: Scopus umbretta; assembly: GCA_013400535.1. Classification (NCBI taxonomy): domain Eukaryota; kingdom Metazoa; phylum Chordata; class Aves; order Pelecaniformes; family Scopidae; genus Scopus; species Scopus umbretta. Next base: position 6,104 of record VZTL01049221.1, on the reverse strand, counting down.
CATGGGAGCCTTGGAAGGAGCAGTGAGGTAAATCAATCAGCTGGAAGAGTCAAGGCTGTAGTGGAGAGAATGGTTTGACTTCTGCTGTCTCTCCCTGCTGTATCCTGTCCTTGAAGATCTGTGTGAGAGGACAGTGGCTAGAGGATTTTGCTGCTATTTTATTATTTTTATTACTACTACTACTATTACTACTACTACCACTACTGCTACTGCTATTGCTATTGCTATTGCTATTGCTATTGCTGTTACTATACCGAAGCAAGAACATTTAATTTTGCATTGCAGAGAAAGCCTTGAGCTGGAGCTGAGTGCTAAACCACAGACCCTGAAGACCGTAACATAAACTCTTAGGTATAACAGAGTCTGAAAGTGTCCATTAAAGGTCCAGTATTAGTTAACACTATCTTTTCCCTTTATCCACTTCTCCTGGTGTGCTTTTATATATACTATTAGGCTGATCCAGATGACATTTTTCTGTCCGTTTAAGCCCTTAAGTGTCTCAGTTTCTTTTGCTGATGACGTTCAGGACTTGAAAAATATATAGCCATGTTCTGACCGGCTCATTGGACCATCTAATATTCTCCCAGCAACTCCAAGTACTGCCTTGCTGAAATGCATCATACAAAAGAAAAGATTCCCTCCTCTACAGTACATATGAGTGGCTATATTGCATCTGTCCATCCTGTAGTTTATCATTTGTGGAAAGAGGATGAGAATAAGAAAAAAGGAAGCACCAAGTGCTCCTTTGAGTTCCTTTAGAAGTCTTGGATGAATACCATCTAGTTGTGTGGGATGTTAGTATTTATAAATGTGTTTGCAAATATATAAACATCCTCTGTTCACACATCAATTTAAAATGGTCCCTTGGACTTATTCTCTGTGAAGAAAAGCCGTAGTCTGGAAAAGTCCCTAAACAACTCTGAACTGAGCACTGTCATAACTTTCTGTGCTGCGGCTGAATCTTTGTTTTACAATTCTTTTGCTTGGCTTGAAATAATTTTAAATTGGTGAAGCAAAAAGGGGAAAAAATGGGACTTTTCATTTTCTTCTTCAAACTTTTGAAAATTCTTAATTACATCTTAAATACAGTGTCATAGGGCATGTCAATACCCCCTTAGGCATTCCAAAAAGCTACATCTTCTGCTATCATTTGTTATCTACTTATATCGATCTTTGATTATGTTTTTAAATACATACTATGAAACAATATGAAGGGTAACAGAGATCTGTTTCTAAATAATAAATGTAAATATAAGAAATCCTGAGTTAAATGTTTAAAAAATTCTAAAGAAATCATTTATTCTTTCATACATAATATTAAAGTCAGTATGCTGTCATCAAGGTGGGGCTGTTCTCAATCATTCTGGCTGCATAAACCTGGCATTTATTCATTTTTTTATCTTTTTATTCATTTAGAGTGTACAGTCAAATCTGTTTACATATTTCTAATGTTTCAACATTGTGGAAATAGAATACAAGAAGCTACAGCCCAAATTCAGCATGAAATAGAAGTATGTGCCTAAAATGTAAGTATATGCCTAAACCAAAAGTATATAAACCACTCCACTAAGTTTGATTTATAGGCTACTTAAAGTTAGGTGTGCACCTAAGAGCCCTGCTACATCGCATCTCTTCCTTTCCTGATCTCATGCGGTGGGTGCGTATGTGTTGGCATTTTCACATGAACCTTCCCATGCTACAGAAAAGAGATTTAGGTGTACAAAGTACACATAACAGTATCAGGATGTTATAAGGCAAAGTAATTTCTGAAACCAGGGAACATTCCAGAGCATTTTTTGTAATTGTAAAAGTAGGCTAACATATGGAGATGCTTGATTCATGCCTCTCTTCTCAATTTTAAAGGCAAGTTTATAGTTCTAAAATGTTTTTCTGTGAATCTACATGTAGGCTTATAAAGAAAATAATCTCAAACCAAAGCAAACAAGCAATAGCTGCTTATACTTGATATGTTTCTAAAATATATAGTATTCTAATATGAATTTTCTAAATAATGCAGCTATTTACCAAAGTATTTCTGATTTGTGCTTATGTTAATTTGCTGAAATAGTGGCTTCATTGAAAGGACATGCTTTTCAGAGCACACAGGGGCATGTGCCTGTTGTGAAGGAGGCTATTTGGGCAAAAAGGCAATTAAGTGTAAACATTAAACATTCTATTTTACAACTTCCACTGACATCTGTCTATGTAACTTAAACATTAATCTGTTGAAAACATCTAAAACTTGTGAACATCTTGTAGCATAATTCTCACTTGCTGCTTCTAACAAAATTGATTGCATGCGCACGTGTACCTAAGGGCACTGTTTTAACATGGTTAAAGTCGGATGTATGCAACACATAGTAGTGGAACTCTGTCAGAGTGAATGAGAAAATAGATGTTCATCAGATTCTCCATCAGGCCACCCAGCTTTACATCATACACAGCAAGACGGAGAGAAGCACAGTGCAGGAAAAGGCATTTGGTGCCTTTGAGAAAGAAATAAAACATGTATCAGAAGGCAGTTAGCAAAGAAAGGGGAAGGAAGGAAGGAGGAAAGGAAGCAAATCTGCTAACAGATTCACCAGAACTTCTGGAAGAAATCACCAGAGAACTTCTTATGGCTTAAGACTTCATTTCTTTCTAAGGGGGGGCTGCTGAGGAACTCTGCTCAGCGGGAGGGACCAGCCCGTTGCAAGCCCTGCCAGGACAGCAGGGGTCTGCACAGCACCGTCATGATGCAGAACTGCTCCCCAAAGGACCGAGCACGGTAAGAAAGGCAGGCTTTTGTGCCAAAATACTGCCCATAGGGTGTCAAATCCTGGTACACTGAACTCACTCTGATGCTTCAGTTACTCTGAGCTAGAAGAAAATGCAGAAACATTAACCACCAAACTGCAAATTATCAAAAGTGTTGTCCAACAAAAGAAAATAGATTTGGGAATAGTTCAGAATGAACGCATGCAAAAATTGATTAGACCTGTAGAGTATAATGATATTCTAATGGTGAAATAAAAGAACTACAAGCAAGAGCTTGAGTGTATTTTGATAGGGCCATCCATAATATACAGCTAAAGAAGCCTGGGAAAAACATCATAGTTAGGAACCTGAAGAAATAAAAATACTTTAAAGATAAGAGGATTGGAACCCAGAAGTATATTTCCTGGACATTTAGGTTTGAGTTGATAACAGTCTACAACGAAAAAACAGAAAGACGCACACAAAAAAGTATCCTTACAGGAGACAAAGGTGATTTTATGCTGTAAGGGGGGAAAAAGGAAATGGCAACTACAATTCAGAACAAAGCCAAAGCAGTACCTGTGATACCCGTAAAAATGTTTTCTTTAAAGAAAGAAGGAGAAAATGGAAGCCAAGAATAAAATCTCCTTCAGAGAAAAAGCAGCTTTACATGAGAAATGAACGTGTCTGCACTCGGTTTATGAAATATGTATTGATGTCTGTGATCACATTTTTGCCCTTCAATTATATTTTGTAATTAATAATTTCTGAGGTTTAGTAATGACATTGGCTTGCTGAATGCATGCTGGTTTGTACACTGTGTGTATACAAACTCTTCTGGCCCTGATACAGCTCCATAGTAGCTATGTCAGTGTAACAAAGAGGAAATTTGGTTCTGTTTCTTGGAAGCAATTTCTTCAGCACTTACATATGATTTGGGCTCCTTTCCATTTATTATCTTTTAAGTGAGAAAACAAAACAGAATACATACATCTGGAAGTATCAAACAGCCTTAAATTTAAGTTTAAACATTCATCTACTGCACTGCCTTCATTCAACAGACAGCTATTGTTAACATGAAAATCAGTGGGAAAGAATGTTATTCCCCTCATAACTGCAACAGTAGCTGAATCCAAGAAGAGAAACCAAACCAACCAAAAGAAGCAAAAAGGGAGAGAAGAGGAGGAGAGGAGAGGAGAGGAGAGGAGAGGAGAGGAGAGAAAAGAGACAAAACAG
>VZTL01049220.1:31794-60006 GCA_013400535.1 Scopus umbretta | reverse complement strand
CCATTTTCAGCCAGGTTTCACTTCACAGCTAGAGCCTCTCTTGAAGTGACTGGGATTAATAGCTCACACAGAATCTTCCAGGTGGTCTGTCATGCGTTACGCAAAGGAAAATGAGGTGCTTGGTACTTACCTCCTGCTGTATCACATCCACAGTTGATTGATGAAAATCTCACCGCAACAGACGTTTGGAGCTTCTGGACAATGTACCCACGTTGCTTTGAAAAAATCTTTCAAGTCTAGTGGCAAAATTAGAGACTGCGATGGATACAGCCACGTATCAAACAGAGGAAGCACTAGTAAGTGCGGTAAGCAGAGATTTTTCTTGAGGTGGCAATCTTGCAAGCTCTACTCGAACAGCCAGGTTTTCAGGAGGCGGCACAACCTCTTACTTCCATGTAGTGATCGACCCAGGTCTGTCCGCTAAAACGCAAACACGGTGAAGATCCACCGCGACAGACGTATGGGCTTGTTAGTCCAAAGCAACAGCTTTCATCAGGCCCTGGGTAAGCCTTATCCATTCAACCGAATGAGAAGTTACAAACCAGAATTACACTCTTGATGTTTAAGAGGAAGGACGAGAAATTTCATCACTTAAGTCCAAGCTGGGAGCACTTCAAAATCAGTTAACACCTATCAAACATTTATAATACACACTGAAAGAGAACCGAGTCCAGCTCTAATTTTAGAATGATACGTATGAAGTTTTCTCAACTATCGAAGAAAAACGTGTACACAAGAGGATTCCTGTGTCCTGGCAGCTGTAGAATTCAAACACGCTATTTCAAAACACTGAAAAGCGTTTGCCTGGCTTTGGACAAATTGAAGTAAGAGAGAACTGAAGTTCCCAGACACATCCAAACAAAGAGAGCAGATCAACAGAAAAGCAAGGAACAACTGTAAAATAACCATTAGGAAGAAAAAGCACAACCGAAGGAAGATTACGGTCCTTAGAAACAAGCTGTATGAATAGCCATAGCAGCATTTTATTTAGTAACTCTTTCCCAGGGACATCAGAACAAACTGAACTGAATTCTTAAAACTGGAAGGCAACGGAGGCATTTCGCAGCTACGCCTACCGTAAAAACAGCAACTATTTGACATTCATGATATCGTTAAGTGTCTTACTACAATTCATAGAAGATCTTCAAAATGTTCCCAAGTTACTGCACTACAAAGACAAATTAAAGGTATCGAGTGTATGTGAGCAAAGCTGTTCATGAATTTCAATATAATGTTATCTATTCCCTGTGCACCATCTTGTCAGAGCTAGAGCTGGTGCTTTTTAGACCAAAAAAAGACCACTATGCCACAGCGCTGCATCAGATTGTTTCATCTGCTACATTAAAGGACTTTAATTACATCATTTTGCAGTCGTCTTCCAGTCTTTACTATGCATACGGATGCAGTATCTTCATCCACCCCTTGCTTACCTGAACAAAACACAAAACGTTTATCTCAAGTTTTACAAGCCTTGCTATGCATTTGACTTTAAGGCTCCAACAGGAAGTTTCTCCAGCAGTCTTCTTAACTCCAACGTGGTGTGAATGAACAACACATATGTTTAAATATTTTCCAGACCCTTCAGGGAAGCAGCTCTTTTCTTCTGTGTCGTTATCAGGCTGAGCTGTAATGAAAACCAAGCAGATACTTTCTTATATAATTTTTTTGTAAGATCGAAGGATCAGCAGAACTTCCATCCGGAAGGTGTCACGAAGGAGAGGGAACAAGCACAGATACGTGGGAGTTTGGGGTAAACAGTAGAGTTTACAATGCACTCCATAGGTGACTACTGCTTTTGTCGTATTTCACATCCCAAAGAATTCAAGACGATGAACGATTAGGTCGCAGAAGCACACTGCAGACATCTACACAGAACACCCACATTTTTAAACCTGGGCAACCATCCTGTATTTTTTTTTTACGTTTCTTACCGAATTACTGTAATTGTGTAATAAGCTACGATTTATAGTCATTGAACAAACCACCATTGAAATGTAATTTCTAGACTCCCTAACAGTCCCGCTCTGGCCTCTATTGGATTTAATTTTACAAGTTGGATAACGTAAAGACACAATCAAGTCAAGTCAGAAAGTAGCCCTCAACCTACAGATGCAGAATACAGATGAGAGTTACCGTTCTGAATCTGAGGAAGCGCACACGTGAACATCCAGCCTTCCGAGAGCTGGAAGAAAACAAACGCCTTGTTTCTTCAGACTCGGAAGTGCGGACGTTCTTGCAGCAGTACTCCTGGAGACCGCTTTTTCCAGCCTTTTTGCAGAACAGCGCTGGGACGTCCTTTTTTTGGCTGGGCGGGGGGAAGGAGAAGAAGGGGCTTGGCACAGAAGTTCTTCAGTGATTCCCAAGAAGCCATGCCTGACAGCAGTAACCTCTGCCAAGCCTGAAGAGGGCAAGGCTGTTCTGAAGACTGGCAATAAGATCTGGACAACAATGTAGGTGCAGAACGTCTTATCAAACCTCTTTGTTACCTTTCAGAGGGAGACTGGAGAGGAACAGTTAATTATCGATGTTTGCAGGAACAGCACCACCTCTTCCTATACAGGCACTGAGGCCAGGAATCTGCTCCCTTGAAAGGTGATGTGACCATGTTTTTTAAGGGAAGCTAGCACCTCCGAAATATTAGAGCTGAACAGATCCATGTAAGAAACAGGAGGTTAAAAAAAAAACAAAATTAAAAAAAATCACTCTTTCAGAGCAAATCTTCACCAGCTGGATAGGCCTTGTCATGACAGAGAGCATTTACAGCCAGGAAAGCAGAAAAGCAGAAAGCATTTACAGCCAGCCCATGTTATGATAGCTTGGTAGCTATGCCCATGTATTCACTGCTGTGGGGGATGTCCTAATTGGATGATGTAGATCAACCAAATATTTCCCCTCTGCAACTCACATGGGATCACCCACATTAAAAAGCTAGACTTTGCAAATGGGTTTCCTAAATCACTGTAAAATATTAGGAGGCAGAAAGCCCACCTTTACTTAACAGAAGACCAACTGGAGCAACAAACTTGCTTGGCGAACAAATGAACCCAGTGTATAAACCCCCCATGGAATTTGCTTCAAGATGTATAGCTTGAATAGTATGGAAAAAAAGAAAGCTGGATGGAAAAAAACCCCACCTACTATCCAGCAGAGAAAATACAGATTTATAGGTAGCACAGGGTTTAGACAATTAGAGCCTGAAGTTTCTCTTCTCTGAAGAAAAGAAAACCTTTCCTCCCAAGATCCCTAAAGGCTAGAAACATTACATAGGACTGCTCAAAGTTGGAACTGAGTTGCAAGAACTGGAAAAAGAAGGCAGCAACCGTGCAGCTCATTAAGCGATCACAATGGCGCGCAAGGAGGTCTTTGGCATAGAAATGGCTCTAACAGAAACACCGTGTCTGAAGCTTTCAGAATCACTGAAACGCGTAGTAGGCACGTTTACTACAGTAGCGAGATACATGCACCATCCCTTCCTTCCACCCTTCCCGTGGCCTGGAAAAAAACCCAAGTATTTCCTATTCCGTTGGCACAATTTTCAGTATTTTTGACATCGCAGGACTTGTTGTGTCTGTCACACCTAACTGCTGCTAAGTGCAGTGGGGTGTACTTCTCCAGTGATCTTTGGGGACACAGCTACCGGAGGCCGCTCATGGAAGTGCAGGCGGACAGACAAGAAGTTAACAACTCTGGCAGTTCACGTGACGTGGCAGGAGGTACTCAAGGTTGCAATTTGATGAACACTAAACAGGTCCACACTACCAATTCGGTCCTGCAACCACTGCACACCATTTCCCCATGCTCTTTGCGCAGCCACACAATGAATTCGACCATGAAACTTAATTGGCTGGAAAAAGAAACCCCACAAACAGAATTCCCACAAAGCAGCTACGCTGCCTAGCAATTTTTATAAAGGCAGTTCTCTAGCCATTGACTCAAGACACGCTTTGTTTTAAATCCAACTCCCCAGGAGACGGCCGTAGGAATCGGCACATTGGCTCTTTATCACGCGAGGCCGTTGTTTGTGACTGCTGCAGGTAGGCGACACCAAGCTAAGAAAGACAGCTTTACGTAAACAGGGGCTGCAGTTACTGAAGGAGGTTGTTTTTTTTTTTCCCTCTTCGTTAACTTGCTGCCATTTCTGAAGATGGAGATGATCCTACACTTTCAGTCACGCATTTTGACCCACACGAGTTTAATTCGCATCAAATTTGTCTCCATGAACAAATCTATACTGTCACTTCAACATCCTGCTGGAAGGTGTCATTTAATTGAATATGCATCGGTTTTGTGATGATGCCTCCAAAATGCAAGCTCGTTGTTAAAATTATATTCGTAATAATGCACATAAGCCTCAGGAATGAGGCAAAGTGAATAGTTTTGTTATATTCAATGGGATCTTTTTAATGCACTTAGATAACACGGTTTTTGTTAGTTTTGTACCTTTTGAGATGCTGTAGCTGCCCTCTGTTCTGCCTGGCTCAGTCGCCTTTGAAGCCTATTGATGTATTCTCGATATTCCATCATTAGTTTTTCATCCTGTGTAAATGAAATCCCTCATTACAAATGCAAAGTTCTTTTTACTGGATCCACGCATACTGTAGTGAAAAAGCTTAAAACAAGAGCAACGGACGAAGCGGAGCCGTCTACCACTTGCAATAAGACTGAAGACATACGCTGACACGTTACAGAGAATTTCCAGGCCAGATATGACACCGTATGACTTTTCCAATCAGAGTAATCTGCAGAGGAAGTTTTACTCATTTCACCATCTTGAAGCAAGATGCATAAAAGCTGACATTTTAATCCAGGTAATTTAATTTACACAATCTTACAATGTCAATGTTTTAGCTATGCTCAAAGGGAGAAAGAACATACTAGATAATACAAAGGCGACGACAGTCGTGCTGCAGACTTCTTCCGTGCTCTGCACCAAAGGGTGTGTATAAAGGCTTTTGTCACCACCCTTTACTTACTGAAATCGGTTCTCGCATTAGCCCCATTTTTCTCCGCTAAATAATACAGCGCTACAAAAAACAACACAGAAGGACTTATCCTGGACAGAACTGGATATCATCCCAGATTTATGAGGCTGGCAGGACAGCCGTTTTCTAAAGTGGCCGCTAATTACTGAACAATGCACATTCCAAAACAACCCTGCCCTTAATCTTTAATGGATAATGCCTTTATCTGTACGCATATATGCACATACAGTGTAAATTCTAGTATACACACAGCGTGCTGAGAATTTGGTATCTCTGCCTATGCTACATTATCCGTAACACAATGCCTACTCCTTTTTTAGAGGTATGCGAGCATACCTAGGCATAAGTGACTTCAGAAACACTTCCTGAGTTGTCTGAAATTGCTAGATTAGTAACCTGGAAAGATGATCCCTCCCTTCACCTTTTCTTGTAATTTGGGAGTAAAGTTAATTTGTCTTCCTGCCATTTGAACATGTCAGTCAGTAGAAACAGTGGGGTTTTCCAGCTATGTCAAAAAAAAGCTCCTGTCCTGTCAAAAATCCTTAATTTTTTTTCTGTACCAGCAACATACCTCATCTACACAGGTTTCTGCTAAGATCTGAGCATGCGTACATCAGGTTCTAACTGGAAGTAGTTGTCGTATCAGTCATTATCTTACCTCAGTTACCTTTTCATTGGCCATTTCCAGCTGAGATACGAGCTCCTGGCTACGAAGTTTTTGTTGACTCAGCTCACTTCTGTAACCAGAAGAAAAGATGCCGATTAACACACAGTAGTCCCTCAGTTATCGGAATATAATTTCATAGGTACTTTCTTGCATTGTAGGGCCTTATGGTGTATTTTTGATTACAGCATTGCTCTTAAAACATTGATTTCAAAAGCACCACACAGCTAGCACTTCTTCATGACGTGCATTCAAAACTATAGTGGCAGATGTATTTGTCTGAATCAACAGCACTTTGTCAAGAGCATGACATTTTACAGGGTTTTTTTTTGTTTATTGAATCTTATTTTGCAGGCACATTATCAAATATGCTATAAATACAAGCTGCATTTACACACTGCATTCAATATTTAGATTAACATTCTCATTAGCGTCCCATAACCAGACTTCAACGTGGACATTTCTGAAGGTGCTTTGAAGTACCTAGAAATCATTTTATACCTGTGAGACAGACAACAATGTAACATTTCTCAAAGAAAAGGAAAACGCCACCTTCTTCAAAGTGGTCTTTTTATTTTTATACTGAACAAGTTTTTATACTAAATGATCCTGAATTTGTATAGTATTGAAGACGGAAAATATCTGGGTTATGGTAGACATCTTTGAGTTGGTGCTCGAAGGAAACAGTTCTTGCCTCCTGCCATCACAAGCCACTGAAGAAGAAGGATGACCAAAGATGGAAAAATCTCTGAACTTTGGTAATTTTAGCCAGAGGAAGATGCAAAACTAAATGAGCTGCTCTGACCTCCGACCAGTCTCTACACCACTAGCAACAGCCATCACAAAAAATGGTGTGATCAAGATTCTTGCCACCAGTTTCATCTTCTGTGTTGAGGTTCGAACATATCTGTGAAGAATAACTTTCAAATCTATTCTGACTTTACCTTCCTTTCCCAACTTGAAAACACGCTGAAATGGCATCACCGTCATGCATACGTAGCACACTGACGATGCTCAGAAAGCCGACACCCAACCGCTAGGTGCTCTGCCTACTACTGAAACCACGGGCGCTGCAATGGAAGATAAAGCCTTTATTCTTTCTGGGGAATGGAGGCAAGGCAGGAGATACTTTAACCTCAGCTCTCCATCTGAAAAAGCCTTTGCTATTTTAATGATGGCATTTAGTTCTCAACAGTAATTTACTCTTAAAAACTTTAAGCCTAGTATTTCGTAAAAGTTTGACTGAAAACTGCTCTATGGCACTTGAAATACAAGGTTGCAATATTTCTGTTAAGGTAAGGCTGTGAGTATGCCTCGCTGGTAGTTTCCACTCCCTTGTTCTCAACCAGCGCCTTTAACCATCCCAGGTCAGTATCGTAAAAACAGTTCGACATCTTTTGACTAGCTGCTATAAAAATGAGAGTACATAGGCAGATATTTAAATGATGTGGAACAGGTAAAATTACAGATAGATTATACCTGTGTTACCATATGTGCCCACTTTCATATAAAATAAGAATTCAAGACGGATTAAAAATGCAGGATCAAGATAGTGTGTTAAGACTTAACACCATGATTGCAAATTTGTCCTCTGTAATCAATACCAAGCGTCAAGATGAAGCATTTTCAATACGGGAGCCTTAATGAACGGCTGTTTTTTGAAAGTTCAGGTTTTATAAACTGCTTTATTGGCAAAACAGAATTTTGATACAACTCCGGTCCTATCTTTTCATACATACCCTTTCAAAATAAACTCCCTAGGAAACTGTTCCAACACTACTCCTTACGATGCGTAGACTGCTTATGTTCAAGTCTGACTGTACTAGTAAGAAAGGCTTTGAAAATAAGGAGATTCTTAAATTCTGACAAGCCATCTTTATTGTTACATCATCTTAGAAGACTATCCAAGTAGATTAATTTTCTAAATTAAAAATTCTTGGTTACTGAAAACAATCTGTCTCCTACACTTGTACTGGGCTGTGGAATTAGCTTTCTTAGCAGCACAGGCTACAAACGGAGGTTACAGGCTCATATACAGCTGTATACCAAGAACTTATTTTTATAATTAGCTCACACTGAACATGCATTTAAAGAAAACAGTTTAACCTTGTAAGCATAAGGAAACGTGACGGCTATTGAGCTAGACAGTGGATTCACTCTGATTGTTAACCCTCCCCCGAACATGCATTTTGAGATTTTAATACTGAAATTGAGCCGTAACCCCAACTGCCGAATAACCCAGTCAGTCCCTACTCCATATTGTCTTTGTTAAGCGAGTAGGAAACAAAAGGTGAGCTTTTAGCATTTTGGCAGACGGGCGATAAATCCGCCAGCTGTAGCAAGTACATTCTGCAAAGCTCTCCTATGACAAATATAGCATGTGCCAGCTGTTTTTTCGGTTGAATTATACTATAATATGCTTCAGTTACTCTTAGTAATTACGAATTTTGTATACTGCCAGTACCTGCAGCTGTCTCTCATCCTGTTAATTTTTTTCTTTAATGAACGTCTTAAAATAAGCAGCTATGGCTGCCAAACATTACAGAAGTGCAGCCAAGAATAATGTTTTAGAAATGGAGGAAACTCCATCTCAAGATGCTGTGCAACTCACTCAGTGTACTGTACGGGAGGTAGGGAGAAGGAGAAGGCAGTCCCGGCCAACGCTTCATATGCGGGCACCAAAAAGGTCGTTCTTCAGGGCCAGGTTCTTTTCAGTTACAGGGAAGATAAAACTGAGAACTCTAAAACCCACACATGGCTACTGATGAGTCAGGGACTCTAACTATGACACAGAAATGTTTCAGAAGCAGAAACTGGAACAAAGAGACCCAAAATAGCGGCAATCGGATGACTTAAGCTAAGCAAAGTATTTAAATTTAACAACAATATGGGAAGGATTCCCTTTTTGTAAGTACTGACACCTATAATTCAAGTGAATATTAAAACTATGAAGCATTCCAGTATAGTTGTTCAAAGATGAGTTCATGTAACAACAAATAGTTTTTATTTTTTTCCCCCAGATGTATCTTACTACTAGACAATAGTGGCAGATGGTTAAGATTCTTAATTTACCAATTTGTTCATACTACGCATTATTATTAAATTTTGTTACTTTTTCAATTAGTTAGCGAGATAAGATTTGTAAAGCTCCTCAAATGCATTGTTCCATGGAAGTAACTTCTAAAGTACTTACCCTCTTTATCATTGAAGCCATCGTCTATAAATTGTCTCATGTACTGTTTGTTTTGTAGATTCGGCTTATATTTCTAAAGAGGGAACAGTCCTGTGGATACCCGTTACTCCCCCTACTCAGGCTAAGCTGCACCTTAACTGAGCAATCATCCACATGCCTAACAGGCCAAAGTGACAGTTCTCTCAACTTCGCTGCGAGTATTAATCTCCTGTACAGTTTTCAAGTTCCAAGCTCTACGTGTCTCCCCGTCTGCAGTTTTCAAGATCTACTCCACTGAAGGGCATTCTCTGGATAATTCAGTCATTTGATTGACTGTGACACTTTGCCTTTCAGCGTGAATCTCGTCCTCATCCCTGGTCCAGGATCAGGTTCAACAAAAATACGCTCTTGGCATCGGCCACTGGTGAGGAGTCTGGGAAGGGTTTATGTATAACCACTGGTTGTCTGCCAAATTCTTCCTCAATCTACCCCAATTTTTTTCTTCATTCTCAGGATTAGAACACAAAAATCTGTGAAAAATACTGATATGCCAATTAGAAGGGATTAACCATCTATTACTACTTGTATCATGACCTCTTTTTTATTTATTTGTTTAACCTAGTTAACCTAAGCACAGACGAATCAAGGTGGACTTCACAGAATGAATGAATAATCTGGCCTGATTTTTGAAACTTGCATACAGTCTTCTACTTTATTTTCTTTTAGTAAATGCTGGCAGATCTGATTAACCTGGTTTTGCTTAAATTCTCTTGTCAGGACTTGCTCTCTCACCCCTTCTCAATCTACCTGCATTCTGTTGTTACTGAAGTTTGCTTCCTTCCGATTTACACATTCCCTCAATGTTCCTTTGCTATTGCCGATTGCCCGTTCGATCTCTGCGGTCATTCATTCTTCTCGGCTGAAGTCTGAAGGACCATGTAGCTTTATACACAATGCCGTAAGGTAGTAAGAGCAGTCCTAGCCAGTCTCTTCCCCCAAACTATGGGCATAGGAACCATTTTTCTAGATTGTAACACTTCTACTTAGAATACAATAAGAAAGCAAGAGCCTTGAAAAACACGTGCATGTACTCCTCTTTTCTTTCAGAAGTGAACTCTTTCAAATGAAGACAAGAAATGTAAAAGAAGCTGGAAGCACTTGATGCTATTACTTTACCACAGCTGTCAAAGGCAGATCACCTAAGTCCCTTGAATTGTTGGGAACGTTCAAACTGCCAGTGATCTCAGAGCTTACAACTTTTTAACTGGAAGCTCTACACCCTGTAGATCAGCAACAGCAGCAGCAGCAACAACATGGATTACTTCTATTTCTTATCAAATTCCACACAAATTTGTGGAGAAGTGACACTGAAGATGAAAGTAACTTTTTAAACATTAAACCTAATTCCAATTAGGTTATTTAGATTACTTAAACTATGTTCCAGATACAGGGGGAGAAAAAATTCAAACAGAAACTCAAGTAAGTGAAGTCAAGTGTCAGTTAGTAAATTAATGAACGTGTAATAGTTAAATTATTCACCAAGACTTAAAAGCTTTTTCTGTGTTATGAAAAAAGTTACCTTTAGAAATAAGTTTGCTAGTTTTATAGAATTTCTATACTTCTCTCATTATTATTTTCCATTTAAACCCCATTCTTTACAGAATGTGAAAGATGACTTTGCCTCTCTGAAGTTCACTTCATTCTACTGATTATTCCTGGTCAGAACTGAATTGGTGGTTCAATCTCAGCCCTCAGCAGAGATGCAACGGTCAAAGCACAAGCCTGTTGAAACCCAGCAAGTAACCAAACCAATCCAACTAAAATCAAGTGCCAATACGCGCTTCCGTCTCAAAAGCCACATCTGCCCTTCGGTCTTGAGGGGGATTGACCCAGCTGGCAGGTAAGCCCCCACCCAGTTGCTTGCTCACTCCCCTCCGGAGGAAAGGGGGAGAGAACCGCAAGGGTACAGGTGTGAAAAAAACCTCATGGGTCAGGAGAAAGACAGTTTAATAAGTGAAGTGGAGGGAGGGAATCGATGCAAAAGCAATCGCTCATCACCAGCAGCCCAATGCCCCGCAAGTATCCGAACAGCAGCTACTTTGGAAGAACTCCCACCCAGTTTTATTGGTGAACATGACATCGTAGGGTACGGGACAGCCCTTGGGTCAGTTGGGGTCAGCTGTCCCGGCTGCGCCCCCTCCCAGCTTCTTGCCCAACCCCAGCCGGCTCGCTGGGGCGGCAGAGTGAGAACCCGAGAAGGCCTCGACGCTGTGCGAGCGCTGTTCAGCACCAGCGGAAACACCGCTGTGTTATCAACACTGCTTTGGTCATAAATCTACAACACGGCACCATACAGGCAGCTATAAAGAAAATTAACTCTGTCCCAGCCAAAGCCAGTGCAGGTCTTTAAGAAGCATTAGA
This sequence comes from Scopus umbretta, assembly GCA_013400535.1. Lineage (NCBI taxonomy): Eukaryota > Metazoa > Chordata > Aves > Pelecaniformes > Scopidae > Scopus > Scopus umbretta. The sequence continues at coordinate 48,767 of VZTL01049220.1, read as the reverse complement.
TCCACCTTAACTTAAAAGACAAAATTCCCCCAAACTTAACCCAAGGGTGCTGGCTTTCGTATGTGTTTGTAAATACACATAAACAGATACGGATTAAATTAATTGTTTACATACATACACGTTCTTAGAGAAAGAAATAACCTACATTCAACAGAAAAGCCTTGGAACAACTCATTTTTAAATGAGTGAGTGCTATACCACTTTTTTACAGCCTCTAACAGTAATCATTAATTTGCGTAACCATTTTATAATTGTAAATATTTGCTGTCTAAGCAAATTCACCTCACTAAATGTCATTAGAACTCAAAGTACATCTAAAATGGATGCAATCAAAAGTCAAAACAGCTTCCTTTCGTAGTCTGCCAGTCTTGATGTTTTGCAGGAATAAAGAGAATAAACACTAGTCACGAGTTGTTCATCATGCTGCCAAGAGCAAGGTTTTTATTTGGAACGATGACCTATGTTGCAAGAAGCACTGACCTTCTTAGTTACCTTCAAGACTGACTTTTGGCACAAGTATATTGAAGCAAAACTGGTTCCTTGCCCTCTTGCAAGGTGAAGGCGAGGTCGATTACCAATAGCTCCTTCTAAAAGTGTACAGCATCTTAAGATGTTTAGAGGGAAGAAAACTCTTCCCATAAATGAAGACTGTAACATATTTGTATGAAGAAAATGGTGGAATTTAGTCCACAAGTATTCAATGCATTGCCTACCGTTTCAGCATGGTTTTTTAATTCCCAGTTCAGTTTTGTAGGCAACAATTACGTGTTTAACTTGAACTGAGACCCGAATGTCCAAGAAAGCACATCATAATTTTCAGTGAAGCCTGAAAGTACCAATTTATTTATCGACATTTTTATCTACAGGTTTTTCACCGATCTACTCGAGTCTCGTATTATTTAAAAAAAAACATCACTCTGCTCTACTGTTACAGGTGGCAAATTTACTTTTCCTTCTTGTTTTTTTAAAATTAAAGATCACCTAACGTTCACTGTGGTTGCTTCATTTCTTAAAAGCACTTTTTTAACGCTTCCTTTATGCATATGTATTACACCCCACAAACAAAACACTGCAGACTTAAAAGATGACAAATGAGCAGCATAGAATATGGAAAAGTTAGCAGCTGCTGCTGGGAAGTTAGTAAAGAAGCCAAAATGTTTCAGACACCTTCGCATGGAAAATGAAAGTAATGAGGATAGAACTGAAAAACAGCAACAGATCATGAATTTAAGGCAAAGGAATGGGAAACACCTACACTAACAAATGGGACGCTGACTCAATGCTTATGAGAGCTCCACTAACAGCAAACTTCTGGTGAAATGCAGTATGAAATGCTTTTATGTAAACTACCTCCCCGGTATACACGGATATGACTTTGTTAGGAAGTTTATAACTTCCTGAAAAACATTCACTTATGAAGCACATTACTATGCTGTAAGAGTAGTATTTCTTATTAAAAACTGAAATTCTGCTACATGTCACCAAGGCAAGCTCTGTACTTGCTCATATAATTACATGAATCCAATACATCAAACAGTAACTTCATGAAGTGCCAAGGAATGTCTCGGACTGTCCTCCAAATACACTAAATAACCGTGATATGCTGCTAAACTTGGAGAGCCCTCTATCTGAATGCAAAAAGGGCATGCTGGTATCTTCATCTAAGTTCATAGCCTTGCTGCCCAGTCGTGACGAGATGAAGTTTCTAAGGAAGACACCAAGTTTTTCCTTACAAGCTCACAGCTTAAGTAACTCTCTCAAAACCACATAAACTTAAAAATGTGTGTATATCGGAAAGCTGGGTGAACACTGCTGGGCCTTTCACTTGGACCCCGCTAGAAGGCTTGGTGATACCGTTGCCTGCATTAGCCTCAAGAGGCCTTTCAAACAGAGCCTTTAATTCAACAGAACCTGCTTACCCGGCATCGGTCTATTCCTTAGTGGTCTTGCTGATATTTCCGTGATAAAGGCATTTGCTGCAAAATCATTTTGCTTTTTAAATAATCGGCAACTTTATTTTAGTTCACAGCAAAGTAAGAAGTGATTCGCCGTTCTGTATTTGCACTCAAAATACTTATCAAAATGTTATTTTGATAAGATTAAAAATGGTAATTATTAATTTATAATATAAGCAAGGACTTTGCACTGAATAACTAGTACTGTGTAACTCAGGAGCTAATTTTCATACCAACTGCATTCTGCCCTATATAGCTAGGTATCTGGTAACGCATAGGACGTGAAAAATAAGCTGGATGTAAATTTTCTGAATAATACTTGTAGGTTCTGTTATAGCCACTTGTCACCGTAGTACCAGAGCATCACCGCACAAATTTATTTATGAAACTCCTTATGTCAGTTTGAATTACTACCTTCTAACAAAGAACGAACTTGTTTCTATTGCCAGCTTCCTTGTTAGGTAGAGCAAATGTCCGATAAAAACTTCTGCTTCTAGCTTATACAGTATGTAAAAGCATCGCCTATGAAATCATCTTAAAAAGTAACTGACTTTGCTTTTAGACTTGCACCAAAACATCTCCTGAAGTCACCGAGAGTCATGTGGACTTAGTGTAGACTTACGATTTTTAATTCGAGATGAACATTTTTGCTATTCTGCTCATCAGGCAGTATTCTCTGATACAGGATATTACATTATTGCCGGCGTTTTCCGCATGATGCCACATAGGCAGTCTCTCACATTAACAGGGACATTTTCAAAATTTACTACCTATTTTTCATACAGATTCACAAAGCAGACTTCCTCTCATGTCTGTTTTATTTTCTACGTCAGCATTTTGCTGCAGATAAATGAAGTCTAAAGCTTTTGGTCCACTATAACAACATTTTAACAGTTAACATTAAAGCTTTAAGAAGGAAAGCAGCTGTTTCACGGACAACTTTCATTCTGGAAGTCTGCAAGTTTTCCCTTTTAATTGGAAGTTGCTGAACTACATTCAGCATCTAGTTATGAACCTAGATGCTCGACTGTGAGAGTTTTTCTAGTCTCATTTACAGAAAATAAACTACAAGTTTAACAGCTTAAGGTTACCTTAGCGTGAAACACTACAAAATATTTTTCTTCCCTAGTTACTGCATTTACAACAGATGTCAAAAAAGCATTAGTAAGACCCAGCTAATTACATACAGTGAAGCTATACCACTAGAACTGTCAGCGCATACGCACAGCTCCCAGCGTCTCGCAGACGTGCTCAACATTGTGATACCTTCTGAAAGAGACTTTGTGCCTTTTTACAGAACCGCTGACTAATCTTTGCAAAAGGTGCTATATTTCACGGCAAAATAAAGCCAGCCTGTATCTGGACAGATAAGGTAAAAATCCCCAAACTGTTCACTTAGGCGAGGTAAAAATGACCAGTGATTATGTAGGACTTGTTTTTCTAGAAAAATGGGCAAAAATCTCTAATCGGATTTAGTATGATTTTGAACTGTCTGAAAAATTTTAACTGAACTAGTTATCATCCACTACTACTACAGAGTGTTCTAAACACTCAGAAAAGGAGCACTTGAAAAAAATGAAAAGCAGATCAGGGAAGCTGCTAGTAAAACAGAAAGGTCACCAATAAATGTTTTATCGATCATTGTTGTATTTCTAGCAGGATGGAACTCATAGCATTCCTCTATTTGGGCAGACAAGAGGTACAACTAGGCGTGATAGACACTGTGTCACTTTAAAGGGAATGAAACTCGTTTCAAAGGAAAGAACTACTGCATACGAGAGTGCTCTTTGCAAAGTTCACTGGAGGTCAAATCCATGTACTTCTCTAAAAAGGTGGAAAACCACATCAGAGTAGCGGTAGGGTCGATTTGTGGTAGGCAATGTTTTCAGGAAGTTATTTTCCTTGCTTGGGAAACTTGGGTTCTAATTCCACTCACACCGTTGGCACTCTGACAACTAAGAAGCGTCAAGCTACGCTTAAAAAATTGCAACTCTGAGAACTGCAGAGGATACTGGAAGCATCATGTGCTGAGAATATGTAAACCATGATAATAATAAAGCATGAAAAATCCAAAGATGACTCCAGAGGAGATAAAAGCTAGAATTCACAGCTGTCCAATTTTAATAGGGCAAAAGCTTTGCTTCCTTGTTCAGGTGATAGTAACGGACTTCTAAAGTCAATCGGAGCAGAACTATACACGAGCGCATCCTGTGCTTTAAGTGACTAAAGTTAAAGGGTCATTTCAAATTTCTCAAATTAACAGAGCTGCATACCCTGAATTTTTCTTCTAAAAAATGACTGAATGCACTTCCCAAAAGATAACGATATATGCAACGTTGTACTCTTCTCTAACCGTTTTTCATTTTGAAGAAGCGGGTCTTAGGAAGTCAGGCTTCCTAGTTTAAATGTTACTTGTTCGAGTCTGTCAATCTCCTCCCATTTTCAACCAATTCTGAAGAGGAAGAGATCTGGAGGACACAAACTTCTTAGAAGTTCTACAGAAATATCAGGCTAATTTAATCTCTAATGTATAGTCTACTTGATCTAACTGACGGAGTTTCCTGAGCTTAGAAATCAAATAAAGCCTGAGGCAAACATACACCTTTGCCTCTGCTGGGAGAAAGCCCGTTTAAAACTTGGCCTCCTACAAGCACCAGCCAGCTGGCTAACCAGGGCGAGTAAGCGAGCGTGTGTGTCAGCTCGCAGCTAGCCACAGTTTGGCCGTTACTTGCCAGTCAAACACGAGACAGGCGAGGAAGCTGAGGTGGAGGAAGACAATGCCAGAGAAGGAAAGACGCAACAAATCCACTGCGCACAGATGAATCCATTTACATTTTAACACCGCGCAACGTGGCCACACACTGAAAAGGAAAACCAAGATGAAGGTAGATGCCGCATCTGCTTATTTGATTAACTGATCAGTGTGGATTCTTAACCTTTTTTAATGGATATTAATATCCAAGTAGAAGCAAACACTATCTATAGCAGTATGCATTTAAAACAAAGATACGTTTGTAGAATTTCTTTCAGACGTAACTTGCAAATTGCTAATTCCTCACTGGGATACTCCCTTCTCTACGCGCTCATTTCCAATACTGCCACTGTCTTTTCGAAATCAGGTGATGTCTGCCTGAACATAGGCTCACAGGCACCGTAGGTGCTTGTATTCCCCAGCATCTAGGAACGATACGTAATCTGTGTCGGTTGCATGAGATGCCCCTGTTATTATGCCCTTTCAAAACTGAAAATATTCCTACATTCTGTGCTGGGAATGCAAATATCAGCTAGTTACCTGGCAACTGTATGAATTAAGAGGAAAGTAAAGTTTCTATCATATTTTTGCTTAGGGCAATCACACAACTGATTTGTATCCTTTTTGTATCTGATTTGTATCAGATGTGCATCCCCCACAGGTTTTTTCCCCCACTTATTTTAGAAGTCTGGAGACTCACTCCACAACTGGTTGTACGGTGACTGTTCTGAATAACTATAAATATAGAGGTTTTCATACTCCAAAGCTAAAATTCTTTTGTTTCGGCTATATCTTGAAAGAGAAAATTAAAACTAACATATTCCCTTTACTTTTTGTCATTACAAAATTCACACCCATCAGCAAGATGCAAAACGTTTACTTCAGTGCTAACTTCACAAAGAGCATCAAAAGTTCTCTTCACAACATTCTTTCTTGTTTTGCTGGAAGCATATCATCTAGTCCGGATGGTTTGCTCTTCACGGTTTTTCGAAAACCACAGGTCTACTGCCATACACCGAACAGTAACTAAACCTGTAACAGCTTCCAGAAAAGGAACAAAACTGCACTTACTTTAGCTTACTGATCCTGGCTTCTGTAGTTTCAGTAAGATTTTTTGTTTCTTCTTTCCACCGATTTGTTGCTTTTTGCTGAGCTACTAACAGACGTCTAAGTTCAGCAGTAGACTTTTGACTGGTGTCTTCCATTTCCTTAAGTCGAGCTTCATATCCATGTTCTTTCACAGCATGCTCATGCTCCATTGTGCTTATCTAGAAAAAAAATGCAAATCAAGTCTCCCACTTTTTACTTTTTCTGTTTAACACTAGAGTTAAATATACAAATATTTGTTGAAAGCATGTAACATACAATAATTAAACTTGTAATTATATGCTCAAGTAGATACATGTTCCCAAAGCCAATTTAAGCAAATAGTACAACTGACAATAAAGGATAATGAGCTGTGTATGCTTATTTTTGTAAATAATCCTTATCCTTCTCCCTTGTGCTTTCTCCACAGAAACGCGTTCTTTCTTTTTAATCTAGCTAAAATGTGTTCGGAGTTTCTTAACTGCACCTAAAATCTTTTGTACATCAGAAGAAAATGAAAGCAAGCGATAAATCTTATCTGTGACTGTAATGGAAGGCTGTCTGATTGAAAATGAGACAAAGATCTGGCATATTCTTTATAACCGCTACCTATCTGTTACAAGATTCTGATCCTTTGTTTTTAAACTACATTTGACCAAAGGGTTCCGGATTTGGAACAAGATTTCCTGTTTAATTTGACTGCTTCCTTTATTTTGTGGTGCCAAACGGAAACCAGATTTGACATGGTCCCCATTCATAACTTGTAAAACTACTTACTGAAGCCGCTGCCTTTGCTGCAGATGCTCAGATCCCTTTTCAGTATCTTTACACTCCTGGAGTTACGAGCAGAGGGGAAAGCACCAGCTTTATATGTTTAGAAATCACAGCAAGGATCAAAGCTGTTCCTCCCTCCAGAAGCCAAAGGTACCACGAATCTGCTGAGGTTACTCTTCATTCATTATCCCACCTGCAGTCTGTTCAGGTGCACTTAATGGAACGTGTTCAAAAAGAACATCCAACTTTCAGCCAACTATCTTGTTATCTATTCATATAGACAAATCTTCTCTGTCCCGAAAATACAGAACCAATGTTTGACAACCACACTGTTAAATTATTTATTAGTTACACACTGCTCTGACAACATGGTGGACATACAAACAGAGGAACGCTCTTCACTGGAAGTCATACAGAGGTTCCTAACACATTACAGACACTAGATAAATGAAGATCTCGAATTGGAATAAGTGGAATCACTTGAAGGAATAGATGTTATTATTTAATCTATTCATCTTACAAAAAGCATAGAACATTTGGAATCTTATCAAGCAGAATTTAATGCATATTAAAATACAATTTAATTAGCAGAGATTGAGTTACCCAATAGATTTCTGTGGACACACAATGCTACAACAAAATTACTTTTACGCAGAAACCAGGAAGCTTCATTGAAACTTTCATCCTTAATTTAAACTTTCAATGGTTTTCTCTTAGAACTGCCGCCCTACTAAGCTGATATCAGTCTTACGTTAAAATAAAAATAACATATAAACCATACCTTTATTTTAGCTTTTTGTTGAGCCTCTACAGCCAGTTTTCTCAAGCCCTCCATTTCTTTTTGCAGCTGTTCATTCTCTTGCTGAAGTTTTAGCCTTTGTTCACTGACGAAAGCACTCTTCTCCCTTTCCGAATCCAGAATGCTTTGCAATTTACAGATGACTTCCTGGCAACGAGATTTCTCTTCCTCAGAGCTGAAAGGGAAGAAAAGTCTTGTCCCGAATCAAGAGTCGAACAACTACCGTACTAGAGAAAAAAAAATATGTATTGGGACAGACCTTTGGTCTGACCCAGCACAGCTGTTCCCCTGTTTCTTCCTGAGACTTTGTATCGGCTCAGCATGTTTAACGGGCTTGACAGCTACAGCTGCCCACAAGTCAGCAAAGAATTTTATCAAGATGACGGAATTCATGAAACCAATCTAATATCGTAGCGCACTCAGTAAAATGACAACGGGAAACAAGATTTTAATTTTTTATAACATTTCCAGACTCCCAACTAAGGATTGCTCTGGTGGCGACAGCATTTAGGAACATCAGAGTACAGAAATGACTGAAACGTCTAGAGAATCCTACACTTTTCATGGTGAAAACAACCACCTGGTCTAAAAACACGTATTGTATCACACTTTTTACCACTGTATTGTTGGAACTGCAACAATGTCTATTAGCTCCGAACACAGACCTGAAATTCAGTATGCTATGTAAATGTATGTATGTTCTGCATGTACTAGGAGCTACCACACTGTAGATTAATTTATGAAGTAATAAAATCTGCCTGAATATTTCATAGAGCAACTTTTCCTACAAACAGTATTTAAAAATGCAGTAAGATTCCAAATAATATGCTCCTATTTTCATTTTTTGGTCAAACTACTGCTTGCAGTTCTCATCTTGTAAAGAAAATCTTTTGTTCTATAGTGTGTTATCCCCTTTAATTCTTTTATAGTCATTCATAATTGCCCTTGCTTCAGAATTATGGTACCTTGATAATATTCCTGCTACTGGTTAAGAAGATGTGACAAAAACCTAACACACAATCAACAAATTAATTAGACAAAAATAATGTCCACTGTTTTCCACTCCAATTCCTGTAACATCCTTTACTTACTTCATTTCCAGTTGTTTCAGTTTATTTTGCGTTGTCTGTAGACTCAGCTGAAGGTCACCTTTTGTAGTTTCTGCAAGTAAGTATTTCTGATGCAGTTGCTCTAGTTTTCTGTTGTCAGATTCGTGTCCTCTGTCTTCCCTGTAAATCTGAAGAATAAACTTACATGTAAGAGCATCTTTACCTTGCACTGGTGACTGGCGGTGCGGTACTGACAAGGCGGCTACTCCTCACCGCGTCCTATTTTCCAACGATTTAAAACAAACCTGAATTTCTATCATTGTCATTGCTACTTGGAAAGAAAAGTGTTCAAAGATCTGGCATTCATTTAGTTTTCTGTCTATCGAGCTTAAGGTTAACTGGAATATGGACCAACATTCTGATTACGTCAAACATCTCTCCTCTCCCTTTTTACACTTTTCAAAGAACCTTCTGTTTCGATTTAGTATTGCTGCTTTAAAATGCTTTCCAGGTTAAAAAAAAAACAAAAAAAACCCCAAACAACCCACATTAAAATAATTAGATGAAAATCTACAATGAAGAAAGTCTACTCAAAAAATAAGACAATTAAGGGAACAAAAACCCCATGAGAAATGGGAAAAATTAATATATCTTTTCCTTTGAAAAGAGATCTTAAATGTGATGTAAAAATGCATGCAATTGCCTTACCTTTTCAAGTTCTTCTTCCATTGCTTTCTTTTCTCTAATGGCTCGTTCAATTTGACCCTGTTTTTCTCCACATTCCTGTTTTAAAAAGTCATTTTTAAATAAATCTAAGAAAAAAAAACCCTCAAAATAAAAATTCAAGGAGTGCCAAAGCCAAAAACTAGCCATTGTAAATGTAATTCTTGCTGCTGGTACGTATGCATGTGATTATATTTACCTGCTCATTATTTTCTCTATAGGATCAGTCTCATTCACTATACAGACTGAGACACCTAAAATGAAACCTTTCTTTAATAAATTTAATCCATAAATAGATGCATAGGCATTGAGCTCTTTTGGTCTCCCACACAATTTGTTTCAAGTTCCTGGTTCATTCAAGAATATGACGATTATGATGCACAGACACTCTCTCAGCATACTTTATCAACTTTCATATACTTCAATTCTACCTACCCAACTATAGATATGCAATACTCAGCTTTCCATGCTCTATTTATCCCTGGAAGAAACAGGGATACTTAAGAAAAGCCATCACATGGGAAGTATTTTCTAGAGCACAGAATCTCACTGTCAAGATGCTTGTGAACTATGGTAAGTATATGCGTAACTCAAGGAATAAACTTACACGAAGAGATGCATGGACTTGCAGAACTGTATTATTTCATGCAGAGCCAGGCAAGATTCTCAGTAAAAGTAAGGTATGATTGTATGCACATAAGGCAAGTCTGCATATTCATAATGAATTTTCAATGCAAATATCCTTTACACCTAAGTATGAATCTCTGCATTGACTCTTAAGACACTGCACGCAGTCGCTTTTGTCACGTAACATGAAAGACACTGTATGCTCCATTAATGTCAGGACGTAACGTTGCTACACAGTAATAAAGCACAGTCCTAGACAGTTATCCATTAATCACATTTTACTTGACTTTTACCTGAATTTAGTATTTCACTTGATAAACAAAAACTAGAAGTCTTGAATGTTTTGCTATCAAAAATACTTTCATCAGTCAACACCATACCATCTGAAGAGCTGAAAGTTCTTCTGTTAGTCGAGAAATCTGCACATTATATTGCTTCTTTGCAGAGTCTACCTGTGATCAAAACCAAAGGAAAACCAAAAAATTAAACCCGTGAACTATTTTTTTTTTCCATCCTGTTTTTATCTATATAGAGTCTACATAGATACAGTGGTGCATGTATATAAATATGGAAATATATGGGACTGCCATAACTGACAAATCTTACTACGTAAATTTTAGAAAGCATGTTTATTATCAATCCATACTACTTGAACTACGGGTGTCCAGAAAAAAAAGCAGAAGGGAAGACATCACAACAAGGCCTTACAAAAAGTACAGTAAGACTGTCAGGGAAGCTGCTGTCCATTAGGCGCAAGTTATCTGCAATTTGTGTAACAGATATTTTTAGATCACATAACAAAAGAAGTATTTGTTAATACCTGGAGACACGTGACAACTCATAGCTTAAAATTTTACTTTTTATGCTTTGGTAGATTCACTTTTACTGAGACAATTTCAAAATAAGAAATAGGACATTTCTAAATTCTGAGTAGTAAATCACCGTCACAACTAGAGTGCTTACCCAAGTTGCTCTTTAGCTCTTGCATGTTCTCCAAATTATGTATGACATTAAATATCGCAGTTTTAAGTAATCCCCACAATTTTTGTCATTCTTTCAGGGAACCACCAAACAGAAGGCACAGACTATTACCCTCATTTTAAAGGATCTGAAAATTTAGGCGGTATATTCCCGAAATCTCTTGAAATGAAAGGATCGGAAAGAATCCTTTCATCTTTCCACAGTGCATATGCACTTTGTGTCATAGTGAAGAAAGTGAAAGCAGGCAAAAATCAATTACACCACTGAAAATTTACAAATGAGATAATTGCTTTACATTGTTGTCAACTTGCAACAAAAGACATTGTGAACACGTGCCTGTAACAAGCCTTTATTTCCTCTGGAGTTTGCCTTAAAGTAACGCAAGTCTCTCTGACATGCAGATAGTTACTGAGAACCTCCAAGGCAGACCAGTCTGCATTTTAACTGCAGATGGGACACAACATGGAGAAAATTAATTTTGTGACTAGTCTTCTATCAGAAGACCTTCAATTTTTCAGCTGCTCATAACAACAATTAAAAAAAAAAATCATAAAAAGACTACAAGAGTTTTTTTTTTTTTTAGTCCTTTCTCTACCAAATTCTGATTTCTAAGCATGCTGCGATATTGAACCTTGTGATTGTTAGCTGTACTTGCTAGAAGAGTCTTACTTGCCTAAGTAGGGGAATATTTTTAAGTACTGAGATGCCAAAAAAATTATAGTATAACTTTCAACAGGTCCTATCATCTGAACGTCAATGCTAAGCTTCCATCAGCAACTTCCAAGATGAGGCCATGCATCATACATTAAATACCTTGATACCAATAGAACACTCAGTCTGTTGACGAGCTATTGAACAGAATCTCTGAAATCGAATTGCCATTCTTTCCATCTTCACTGTGCAGCCTTCTCTATACCAGTGTCTGCACAGACATCAACACTTTTGGTTCTTGAGAGATTTAAGAATATCATTTAGTTCGGAAGAACGTATGTCTAGATAACAAAGCTGAAGAGTACAGTACTGTCAGCATGCTGCCTCACTCCCTATATTATCAAAACATTAGTAAGAAAACTGCTCATTATGACCATCAATAGCTTTTCACACTGAGGAAAACCAAAAAAATCTTTCCATTCTTTCTAAACATGTAACTTACTGCCTTTCTAACTCTTGCAGCAGTATCTTCTGCCAGTTGAGACATTTCATCTTTCATTTTTTTGATTTCCTCTTCCTTTTGTTTCTCCCCAAAGAGTGCCTAGGAAAAAATAACAACTTGAAATACTACTGATATTTCAGTGGTGACATAGTATCTACCACCAAGAGAAGAAACCACACACAGTCACTGTTCAAAACCCCTTTTTTTGACTTTTTACTTTGCAGTAGCTGACACTGAGACCCAACAAGAAAACAAGAACACCAAGAACATTTCGCAGTAAATGCCCACGCTTGTAAATCAGAACCACGCAAAAAGTTAGTGTCAGTACATGCCTTTTTCTATTGGGACTTTCAGATTTTGGCTGGGCATGGAATTATACAGAAGAAAGCGTATGTTGTGCTTTAACCCCAGTTGGCAACCAAGCACCACACAGCCACTCGCTCACCCTGCCCCCCCAGTGACACGGGGGAGAGAACCGGGAGTGAGGGGGGAAGTGAAACCCATGGGTTGAGATAAAGGCAGTTTAATAGGATAGCAGAGAAAGAGAAAATATCAACAACAACAACAATAATAATAATAGTGATAAAAGAATATACAAAACAAGTGCTGCACAGTGCAATTGCTCACCACCCGCTGACCGATGCCCAGCCCGTCCCCGAGCAGCGATCGCTGCCCCCCGGCCAACCCCCCCCAGTTTCTATACTGAGCGTGACGCCGTATGGTATGGAACAGCCCTTTGGGCAGGTTGGGTCAGCTGTCCTGGCTGTGCCCCCTCCCAGCTCCTTGTGCCCCTGGCAGAGCATGGGAAGCTGAAAAGTCCTTGACTGGTGTCAGCACTGCTGAGCAACAACTAAAACATCAGCGTGTTATCAGCATTGTTCTCATCCTAAATCCAAACCACAGCACTATGCCAGCTCCTAGGAAGAAAATTAACTCTTAGTTAAGCTGCAACCAGGACAGCACAGAAACTCAGACGAAAAGGCAAAGCTACTCTCCAATGTTCTCATCTGGAGCTAGGATCTGTAATAAAAAATGCCAGCAATGATGCACAGAAAGCTCTCTGTTAGGAAACTGAATACCTGTACACACACACACACACACACACGTGCTCCTACACATAGCTAAGCATTATTTATGGTTGATATACTAAATTACTCATCTCCCAGAAAACTAGAAGTAAAGGAATAAAAATTTATAAGTAGCTAAGGAATGTGCATGCAGTCCCTTTCACAGTGGTCAACAATGAACTGAACAGTTCTTTAGCATACAAGAATAGCAAGAATTACAGAAAAAGGTGTCGTGAAGAACCTTTCCTCTGGAGGATGCAAGAAAGCTACTGATGTTGAAGTGTAACAGGAGATACTGGTCTGGAAAAGATTACAGAATATAGAATGCTTGATGGGTGAGATGAAAAATCCTAGGTGGCACATAGAGAATATGTAGATGCATGAAGGGAGAAAGACATATGAACAGCCAGAGCAGTAAATTACCAAGTGTCTGCAAGTTTATTCTTACTACAGCATTAACCTAAGCTGTTACTTATAACAAGCCACTTATTTATCTGTAACTGTTCAGTTACTGAGAGACACAATTTACATCACAGTAATTTTTACTGGCTCACTTCTTTCTGTCAGCTTCATGCAAGTTCATAGCAAGTAGCACCAAGTGATCTGCTGGACTACTTTTGGATGAAAAATGGTGTTCTAACACTGCCTGGACGTACTAATACTTAGCAGACTGGACATATGATTTACACTCCTTACCTGTAATTTTCAAATGACAAGAGTGTTTTCTGGTTTTTAAACTCTGAAAAAAAATGATTTTATTTTTACCTTTCATGCTTTGTATTCTCCCCACTATCGGGCTGTAGGGGAATGTTGTTAAGGATCAAAATACCTTACTAAGAAAAAGGAACTGACAAGTCCAAAGGTGGCCATCAAGAGCTGGAGGATGTAGAACTTCACTTTTCACCCCTTTCTGAACTAGAGCCTAACAGGCAAAGGGCATTGTAGAAGATCAGTCCATAAAGCAAATGAGATGCAGAAAGGTATGAGGAAATTATAAAAAGGAGAAGATGCCACCAAAGGGTTTCCTAAATGACTACAAATACATGGGAAGAAAGACTATAACAAGATGATAATCCTCTTTCGTGCAACAAGAAGAATCACAGAAGTTTAACTGCAGTAATGACCAGAACCCTAAGCATCGTCAATATTTTCATCTATTCTGGAAGCAAGCCAGAAGGTAGCAGGACCTCTTTAAAGAAGTTAGTTTTCTGCCAGAAAAAAAAGGTGGCAGGTCTGTCTCCTTTGTCACAGAACTGAAATCGGCCAGAGCAACACAAACTTTAACATTCCAGAAGTTAAACGTAAAAAGCTACTTTAGATACTGAGGAGGCTCCTCAAGTTTGAAAAGCAACTTCAGATTAAAAGGGAGCTTTTATCTCCTTAACTGCTCAACACGTTAGTCCAAACAGAATAAATTCTAAGAGTCTCCATTTATTCCCACAGATGTTAACTAAACTGGGTTTCACTTACTGATGGCTACAGTCACCAGATGCGCATTAAGGTTCCGTCTTGCCAGCAAACACAATTCATTAGATTTCTAAAGCCTGGCTCGAACTGAAGCTTAGCATTAAAGCACAAAGAGTCCACATTAGACAAAAGTTTACCAAGCCCTGTATCCTATCTCCTAAAGGGACAAACAGCAGATACTTCGGGAAAGTTAAGAACTGGGAAAACAGGGTGACTTTTTTTTTTTTTTTTAATCAATAGACACATCAAGATTTTCTGGATTAGACTCTGTTCTTTAGGAAGCTTTGGTGGACTGTCCTGTCGTCAATTTGACTATTTTCATATCTATACTTTTGGCGTACACAGTTTAATCACATTCTGTACACAAAAATTTATTTTAAGGCCTCCCCACATGTCTAGTTTTCTCAGTTGACTCCTCCTGCACTTTCCTAATTCTCATATGTCTTGCCTGAAATGGGCTGATCAAAACTGCACATGAAAGTGCACTACGTTTAAAGGCATCTTTATTTTTAACTCTCATTCTGAACAATTCTATTCACTGTGTCGAGGACCACTGAGGATTGTGTGAATGTATTCTTAAAAGACATCCACACATCTCCTAAACCATTTTTTGACTGGGAAGACTAAATTCAGCACCCAGTATGACACATTTGAATTTCTTCTGCTATTTTATAATACACTAATAAACACCTTTGCGATTTTTTTCCTGACTGCAGACTGCACCCACTTAAGTGACATTACTCAGTCACTTTTCCAGATTTCTTCTGAATAATTAAGAACCAAACACAGAACTCCCTCTCTTGGTGACCTATGTCCATCATATAACAAAAAAGTCCCTTCAGTTTTAGCTCTTCTTTCCTAACCATTCGTAAGTTATCAATTCATAGCAGGACCTTCCTTTTTATTCTGACAGCCCAATTTGTTTCTAAGTATTTGATAAGAAACTCTGTCAAAAATTTTTCAAAATTCAAGTTCAGGTACAGTATTAGATCTTAGATCTAGTAATAATATAATAGATCTAATAATAATAGATCTAATACTTAGATCACCTTTAATTCAGACACTCAACATATTCTTTGAAATTGGTACTGTATGACAAGTCTAAGCAGTGTATGGTTGTATCGCAGTTTGCTATCTTACACGTTACTAATTTTAGTACAACAGACATAAAAGAACCGTGGTTGTGTATGCACGTATGCCTGTAAGAATACATAATCAGGCACTTCACAACTGTAAGTGATGGAAGTATTCTAAGATACATCTTCTTCCATTGCCTTACCTGACTTTTTTGTAGGTTAGCTTCTTCTAGGAGCTGTATGCAGTCTTGGACTTTTGCAACAGCATCATACTTCTCCCTTTCTAGATTAGCATACTTTGTCTGAAGCTCTCCGATTTGCTTCTCCAGGGCTGTTCTTTCTGTTCTCAGCTGTTCAGCGTCTTGGACAGTAACACGCAATCTACAAGACAGTAATAATTTTACTCATTTAACAGTAAGATGCTTAATTAAGACACTAATTCTTTCAAACTAAACTAACAGGAAGTATTTATTTTTAAGTTGCCAAAACTGCATTCCTGGTTTTCTGCTTGTTTTTGGACAGAGTCTTTGAGTTTAATATTCATCACGTCCTAGAAAGAAACAGAATTAAAGGAGTTAACTCAGATATCTAATCTCAGAAGATCCTTAGAAGAATGTTGTTATCCTGGGATACATCACTGAAAATGTTCTATATTAAAATGGAATAGAACAGCTCCAGAAGGAATAAAGTTTTCCTCTGTGGAGGAAACGGAATAATTGGATGTGGGCAATGAAGTTGCAGCTATACCATTAGAACAAGAAAACCAATGGTAATTTTACAACAGCTCAGAAATTCTTATTGTTTAATTATGATTGTCAGAATTGGCAGGCACGAGAAAAGGCAAGAGAGTCTCAGAGGTATCCTCAAAAAAAAAAATCTCAGAAAGTTCCACAAGTGCTGCTGGTTCAATAAAATGCAGTTCTAAATATCCACAGTGAACACTTTGGCAACACTTGGGCTGCCTTTTCAAGCAGCCATGCTTTTTTACTTTCTAACATGTTTGTAATAAAACATAGAAAGACAACCACTCTATTTGTGTAGAACCAAAGCACCATGTTCGTAGAACCAAAAACCGAAAAACATAACAGAACAAGGTAATTCCTTAAGACATTCTAAAATAAACTTAAAAGCCTCCACAATGCTTAGGCCAGGGAAATTCATCAAGTAGAGGCAGCCACACAAGTCTGTGCAACTCCTCGAGGCGGTACTTGACCACATAGTCACAAGGTTGGTTCCCTAGTAATTATTTGGTTACTACAGTTATTGAAGAGATCTGCTAATCACACTCACAAGACTGTGACCAAGAAGGGAAGATGAACATCTGCACAATTATTTCAGTAAGAAATTTAAGAATTCTTCTTAGCTATCAGGTCATTTGACTAATGTTAATAACTGTTCATGATACTTGAATCAAATCACTGTGCTCAGCTAAGTGTGATATCCTTGGAAAGTGAAGGCGGGGGG
>VZTL01049220.1:5708-31761 GCA_013400535.1 Scopus umbretta | reverse complement strand
GGGGGGGGGAAACCTGCACAAAAGAACCTGATTGAGTCTTAGATCTTCCAGTAGATAGTGCTGGAATTGAAGTTCTACTCCTTACCAGGTATTCAAACTATTTTTGTAACTAGCATTTATTGTTAAGAAGTGTGCTTTAACCATTTTCTTAAATAATCTTTTTTGTATAAAGATTGCTGAACTAAGACCTGAAACCATATCTTACTTAACACGGGAAGAAAAGTCTCTATTCACCTCAAAACCGGCTAGTTTACATAAACATTTTCAAATTTCAGTGTGAATGTTTTTCTTTAGAACTCCGTCTAAAGCTAACTAGAGTTGAGTAACTAGAATTTCTGCACAAGAATGAAAATGAGATGCCTCATTTTTCCTCTATTACAGTCAATAAAATCAGGTGGTCTGCTTTATCATTTTAAATGCATTGAAATCGTAAGGTGTTCTGAAAGGTTGCAGGATAGAGCAAGGAAGATAGAGAGCAACCAAGCATAAGGTATCTGTGTATTTTGAGACAACAGAACTGCTCAGCAATGCAAAACTAAGAGGCTGAAAAAGAAATGTAGTATTTTATCTCACTTGCACATATCCTGTTAACACCCAATGAGCTAGCTTTACCTTGTTTCTAATTGTTTTATACTAGACTGCATTTGCTGCAAGCGTTTGTCAGAAGCTGTTTCTCTTTGCTGGGCAGATACGACGTCTTCTTCCTAGAAAGAACATACGTATTACCCAGACATCATCTGAGCTACCCTGAACAAAATGAAGATACACTAACAGAAAACAAGTTAAAGAACAACTTGTGATTAATTTAACGTTAGCATTCAGATAACTGACTAGCCACTCAGTTGCAATAGAAAATTATTCCTTCCTCTAGAATACCTTCCTCTCCAATTGGCCTTGAAGCTTCTCCGTCAATCTGGTCATTTCATCAAGCTTAGCATTTGCTGTCCGCCCATCTATTTTGGCTTGCCTGTATAAAGAAAACAGTCTATGAATTACATTTCAATTATTATAGGAGGAAAAAAACTGACTCCATTCCAACTTTTTTGAAATAGCTGTGAAGGGCAGTCAGATTTCATAATACTGTTCCTACAGGGCAGAAAGGTTTCCTCCTCCTTCTCACTATGTGGCGGTGAGAGAGGAATACCAAATTCATTAAACAACTGTCCTGTGGAAATTACCCCTTAAAGATAGCTTAACAAGAAGGTGTGTGTATTGATCGAGTATTCGGAGGCCTAGGCAATCAAAAACTTTAGGTGATTCAATAACTTAAATATAATTGGCCATACTTAACAGAGAAATCTTTTTCAGAATTAGATTTCCCTCTTTAAAGCAATTTGCCTAAGAATTTCACAAAAATAATCATTAACCACTTCTGAAGACTTTAATTGATGCGCTGTGTACTCTGTCCAAAGAGGTTTGAGAAGCTGAAACAGGAAAAAAAAAAAAAAAAAAGAGACTAGTTAATGAATCAAACTTCCTCCTCAGTAGACAAGCTTATTGAAATGAGCAACCCTCCTAGTCCTCTGACTTGGGAACAGAAAGACATACCGAGTCCTTCACCTGGGGTGTAACCCAATTTTTCAGGCTGCATATTAGGCTAAATTTAAAGCCCAATGATTGAATGTATGATAAAGTTAAAAAAGAGCAAACATATTAGCTAAGCTAATGCAAACTGGAGCACTAATGGCCATGAAAGAAGCTAGAAAATATTTAAGACTGTTAAGAATCAACTTCAAGCAAAAATTCCTTACAGAAGTAATAATTTTGATTCAATGGCATAAGAGACAAGAGTATATTATACCTACATGAAAATCTTAAACAAAATATATATAATCCCAGCAACTCTACAGCAAGTACTTAATTTCAGCTTAATTAATCAGAAAAGCTCATTTTGTTATCATATCTTTAAAAAGCAAAAGCAAAGAAAAAAGTATTATTCCCAGACACATGGTCCTCATTGCAGGTCCAAACCTTTGATCTTACTCCATCTGAATCATGCACCCTTCTCCTAAGAAAAATACCATTAAGTTTATGAGGACATGGAAGTTGCTTCCCAAAAAATATTTAAAATGTGCTGTAAATCGAAACAAAATAAAAACTCAAAACCCAGCGTAAGAAGGGAAAAAGAAGAAAAATATAAAGAGGTCATAAAGCTCAGAACAGCTTAGGTATTAAAAGTGCATTTTAATGACCAAATTCAGATTCAGATCAAATTCAGAGGTGCGTGCAACAAATTGAGTCTAAAGATGCAGCTTTTACTCTTCACTGTGTAATATAACTTTAACATAACCTTGGCAAGTTTATCTCTGTTTAAAAGCTTTAAGATTCTGAAATGCAGATACGTGCCCTAGCGATGCCAAGTTTCGGTCCTCGCAATGCCGACAGAGCTTCGAAACACTAAAGCGCTAAAGCGTTTCAATAACAATTCTACTATGTAAATAACTGAAATCTATTCAAACCTCAATTCTCTACAGAAATGCATCAAATACTACATTGTCTCTATGCATGGCAGATTATGACCCCTTAATAACCAGCATAACGGTAAGTAAGTAGTATGTAAATAATACAGCATTAACTCTACATTTTATATTGAGTTTATGTTAACACTGACGAGAAACAATGACTCTGTTCTCTAACACTTCTTAGCGAGTTTTTGCCCAAATTTAATTTTTTTTGGTTTGGGCAAGGTCAGCTTCTGATCTAAACAACAAAAGCTAATATCATCCTGAAAATAACTTCCAGCAGAACTCTTAATCTTATCTTCTTTTTCCCAGATTATTCGCCAAAACTTAATCTGGCAGTCTTCCTTTCGGCATGCATACGGGAGATATAGGACGACAGTACATCCGGAGCATGTTTAAAGCGTTTTTATGGCTACGTGTGTCAGACCGTATACTTTGCTATATATTAATCTTAAAATACCTAAAATTTATCAACACACATTTATAAGATCAGCAATATCAAAAGCTCCACAGTTACACTTAATCTAGGCTGTACAAACCTAAATCAAACCTAAATTCTCTTATAAGTTGTGCGGTTTTTTAAAATCTACTTTTCTACTCCAGACTTGTTACTCCATCACCATAAATAATGTAAACCTATTAAAAACATGTAAAAGGATTAGAATTGTCTGCAATACATGCTATATAATCCATGCAAACTACATCTATGTAACTTCATGCTACAGAAACAACTGGTGAAAATATTCCAGACTTCTTTGAGAATCTCTGCAGCACTTACTTCAGAGCTACATAAAGCTGCTGTCATTAGCTTTGCAAATACAACATAATACTGTTTTTAGGGTTGCAAGAACTTTTAGCTGATCCAAGAGGAACGTGAGTGTAATCAGTGCCTGTAATTCGAGACGCAAAATTCATGTAAGAGCCTCTTTGCCCAAAACTGAGAATGCCACGAGGAGAGTAACAACAAAGGTTGCTCAGGATCATCACCAGCCAAATTAAAGAGTTACAAGGAGACTTCCGAGAGCTTGAAAGAAAACATAAAAACTTGTGATTGTGGGTGACAGACCTTAGAGTGAGAGCCCAGCAGCGAAGCTGCGTTTGACCCTGGCAGGAGTCAACCCATGAGCAGTGCCACCAAGCCTGAGTGCAGCCGCCCCACCAGACACCATGAGCAGCCTGCACCCAGCTGGCACCCAGGGTGAAAGAAACAGGTACCAACATTTCAGGCGTGCGTATGGGAACTCAAGGGGTGCTTTCTCAGCAGGGCCCAGCGAGCAGGCTTCAGGAAGCAGCACAGGTACACGCGGAAAGCTGGAGCACCCACACCTCCAGCAGGAGGGGCGTGTAGGTGGGGGAACACGTACTTCCCAAAAAGGGAGTTATCTGTGCACACACTTTTAATCCATGCTTCCTCTGAGAGAGGGTGTGCGTCCCTACACAAGAAGCAAGAGTGTGTGCGATCAGTACTTCGTGGGATCAGTTACAGAAGGCTGCCTATAGATTCGTGTTTGTTTATTAATACATTGCAAATGCCTAGTATCACTGTTTACGAGTCATTATTAATATCAATCATTAATGTATACGCCACTCATTGTCCATTTATTGATTAGTGGCATGTAGTTAACTGCTTCGACTGACTTAAGCCACATGTGTTGAGCAGTCTTGCCCAGCTAGAACATATTAAATCAGAAATCTTCATGTTCTGAAATGAGAAGGAAAATGACTACTCCAGCCCTGTAGCTGGAAGTCTAAATTCACTCACAATTTCACTATTTATAAAACAGCAACTAATCAAAAATATGCATACATATTTGGGCACATGTGAGTAAAAGTTAAGAGCAAGATGGTCCATTAGCTTTCAGTCAGTCCCAGCGACTTGTACTTTTTGATGTACCTTCTTCCTCGAGCAGTAGTTTAAGCAGAAAACAGGCCTTCTACTAACCACGCTCACTGCCATATAGGCAGTTATACAGATCCTTGTGTGTATGCATGGCTACAAATGAAAGCGTTTGGCCATTTTGGTTGTCATGCCATATTCTAAATCATTCGATCAAAGTGGTATCCTTAAAAAAACTTCATGTAACTCCAAGGATCCAGCCTAAAAAGGAGTTTCCTTCTAAAAAATGAAATAAAGATGAGACCAAAGGAAATCATGACATCTGTAATTTTGACAAAACCAGTCAACTGGCTGCTGAACCACAACCTGAATGATTTTAAGTTTGGGTTTTTTGGGTGTTTTTTTGTTTTGTTTTTAATTTTTTTTTAATCAAAACCACTAAAAGTGTTAGAAATGCAGTAATAAATTGAATGTTGATAGCATTTATTGAATGTCTAAAAATAGGTTCAGTTAATGCTAATTGCTTTCATACCCACTTATTACATGAGTCAATGTAAGCACGTCAATGCAAGACCAAAGATTTACAGATGAATGAGACACCAAAACTGTAATTCAATACTAATACCCTCTGCAAGGAAAGAAATTAAAAAGAAGTAGGGAAATGAAAATGTCGTTCTTTCCCTTTTAAGAATAGTAGCATGCACAACCAAACTGCAACTGATGACCGAGTTTGGAAATACTTTATTTTAACAAATACCCTGAATAGCACCTTAATCTTTGATTGCTTGTCACAGTATTTTCCTTCTCCAAAACACACTTTTTTGAAAATGGTTTTTCCATGGAAAAATCTTGGCTAATAAAAATGAGAAGTGCTAACAAGTCCCTCTCAAAAACACATCTTCAGTGATCAAGGTAACTTGGCATTTGTAAACAGGTTCTGGTCCTAAATTTACTGTACAAAGGAAATGTAAAAATATACATTGTTCAAAACAAATAAAATTCTTCTAGTAAGTAAACCATAACATAATGAGCAGGACGTGAAAGCTTAATACTAGAAGCAGCTAATTTTTATTGCTTTTTGCTTTAACAGCAGGAAAGCTTGGAAACAACCAACCTTGGGAAAAAAAAAAAAGACCAATTTTTAAATTGGTTAATAAATATTCAACAATGACCAATATTCAACACTAATGAATTTGTTCATTCACCCTAAACCTGTATCTTTTACTGTGGCTATTGTGACACAGTAACTTTAATATCTACGGATAGTACAACTAGACCCATTAAACAGATGCTGAAATGTGTAGAACACCCAATTTTTACAGTGATAAGCATTTAGCATTACAACAGATACCAATTGCTCTTCATGTAATATCTTGTATGGGTTTGGAAGAGAGGAAAGGGAACGTATGATGCAGCCATTCTTTCCTGGAGGGATAAAATCAGTATCAGCATGCGTTCAGCCAACCTAGGTTTCTAAACACCAGTATTACCTGCAAAAGCCGCGTACAAAATTGAGAGCATGAGCGCATGCACAAACACACGCAGCCATCTTTAACTGTTTACATAAAAATGGAAATTATTTTTACCATTTTTGGAGCAATGTTTTTTAATATCAGAAGATAAAACTAACTAAAACATCATAGCAGTCCAACCATACTAAATACTTTAATCACAGTATCAAGGGAAACTGCAATCACTAAAATCAAAGGAAAATTTAATAAATTAAACCAAAATTTAAGTACATTATAAATTCTAAACTTATAAACTTACATGTTTATTTTAAAAAGTTTATTTAAAGCTTTAGGTAATGCTATACAAAAAAAATATCACTGGTTGACAATGAATCTACTTCCTTTTTATTGTCAGTCCACAAATGCACTGTTTACTGAAATGAAATTTTAGTTTGACCTCAACCATCACTAAGTAAAAGAGTTAACAGATACGGTAAACTGGCATTGAACAGACTGTGGCTGTAGATACAAGTAATCATGAAACTGTGTCGCATGCATTGTTCTCATTTTCCTTGACATACTTCAGGTGTATAATTAACACTTCTCTTAACTCTAACTTCCAAAGAGCCTGTATTTTAGAGCTCTTTATGGAGAAAGAGTTAATGGAAATCTTATTAAAAACATTAAAACTTGAACAATCAAATTTCAGAGCTGTAATGAGTAATTATGTAACTGTATTTCGAGCAAATTGTATTCCAATGAAAATGTATTAATGCATTCTCAAAAAAAATTTTGTTGTTATAGTGACACTTTGTTCCTTTTAAATCAAAGGTCAAATACTGAGTATTTCAGGAAACAGCTAAACCAAACAACACTAACTGGAAGCATGCTACCCTAATACTAATGATGCACACATTTCTAATAAACTTAAGAGGCATTAATGAAAACCATTATAACTATCACATCAGTTTGCAGTACAAACAAGGCCCATGATACAGCAGCAGGTTAGAAAAAGCTATAGAAAAAATATTTAATAATTTTTAAATTGCTGGTTTATACCTCAGTTGTTTTCGTAGCTGCTCTAGTTCCACATTCTGTTCTGTTACAGTTTTGAGAAACTGTTGATTGCTCTGCAAAATAAGGAGATATTTTTAACACGTTCCTTATTGTATTGAAAATCTTATATATTCATAATTGTTATATGGCATTTCCACAGAATATAATACCATAAAAAGAGCCAGCAAGATCTCTTTAACGCTGCAGCTGGTCTCCAAGTGCCAAGGTTTAGGTAGAGTATTTTAGAAAGGCAAATGCAGAGTGAGGTTACCTAATCCTCTCCTCCTTTCCCCTATTTTGGTAGCATAAGAACTTCCTGAGATGAGACCCATAATAGCTCAAACCTACCGTCTGCATTCCCGTCTAGTTTAGGTGTCTAGAATACCTTGTCACAATGACTACCCCAGTAGACCACATATTGCCTGAAAGAATTCCTTTGTTTCAGTGACAAGAAATGATGAACAGTTGCTCCTCCTTCATTTTTGCTATGGCAGCCATAGTGCTGGAGGTGTCATTCTCCATCAGCTGCCTTCTCATTTGAGAATAATTTCATATTTTTGTTACGCTACCAGCCTTTTCTAGATCTTACATATACATACATCTTACACTGAGATATTAGAGATGGCCACTACCACAGGCAGCATTCAAGATGCTACTGTACTATAGACTTAAGTACAATATATTCCTTTTCCCCCCCTCTCCTAATAATTACTAATATTCTCCTTGCTTTTTTGACTGTTGACAAGAATTGACTGTTGACAATAATCATCTTCAGTCACTTCCTACTTCTAAAATACCTATTCTGAGTGGTAACAGTTAATTTCAAGACCATCACAGGGTACCCAAAGTGAAAGCTCCCTCTTGCCCACATGCATTATTTTGCTTTTTTTTTTAATACCAATGAAGTGTCAGATAAAATTCACTCACATACTCAACATCATGAGATCTTTCTTCAAATTTCTGCACTTCAGTTTTCACTACCCTAAACAGTTTAACATCAGTAGTGAACACTGTTTTCTCAATACTGAATCTCATTTCCAGAACACTAAATATGCTGAACAACTCTAAACCTGAGCTCATCTAGGAAACACAGCTGTTTTACCACAATAAAAAACCCCCAATTATTCTGCCTCTTTACTTCCTACTTTCCCATTTGTTAGTTCAAGGAAGGGCATACTGCTTTATCCCATAACATCTTTATGCCTTTGGTAACAGACCTAGCCAAATGCTTTTTGGATAAACAAATCGATTACCTTTATCTTAACATCAACTGTTTCATCTTCTTCCGAGAGTTCACATATTTCACACTCTCCTCTCCATATCATCTCCTTCCATTTTTATGATTTTAAGCATTCAGCGATTCTATTTTTTGAGGTACCTACTACTGATTTGCTTGTAAGAGCAGATCAAACTTCCAAATCCTCAGCAAAACTGCTTTAAAAGCTAAACATTGTTATTTCCTCGAGATTGTTTTCAGACAGCAATCTCCCATTAACCATAAAGCACCTATCTTCAGAGAATAGTTAATTTTGAGACCACCACTGACTACATAAGGCAAAAGTTCCACTCCAAGTGCATTCTTTTGCTATTATTAGTACTAACAAAATAGTTTGCAAACAGTACAGCTACTTGCAAGATACAATTCTGTAGTAATCTGCAATATGCTACTCAACATTGGTAAGGACCCAATGGGAGTTTTGTACTGTTTCCAGCACCACAGCTCAAGAATGATGGCCCAACTGGAAAGAATTAAAAGGTTAGCAAGAAGAATGATTAGACATGTTAAAAACATATTCAAAGAACATTTAAAGACTTGACTTGCTTTGAACAGAATAGAAAAAGCAGGGAAAGGGAAAAGATGGCAGTATAAAAGTTTTTTATAAAAGTTTTGAGTAACAGGCACCGCGACAAAGAATGTCCTTCATACCTACAGCACTTCACACCAAAGAAACAGGCTTATATTCCAACAAGAGGTCAGATGTGAGGAAAAGAGGTTCCAGCGATAAAAACAGAAGAGAGTAGACTGCCTAGAGTAGGTTAGGAGTCTTTTTGTACTGCCAGTATCCAAGACAAACATTAATCAAAAATCACAGAGGAATCACGCCTTTCAGAGAAGCCGCTGAGCCAGAAGCTTCACCAAGCCTTTCACATCAATTTTTCTACCATATTAAAATTGTATGTCAATCTTGCAAGTCCTACTCTAAAGCTTAGAGACTAAGAAGTCTCACAATCTAAGAATATGGATGAAACAGCAGAAGATGATTAGAGCCCAGAAAAATCCTTGAAAAGGCCAACAACAGACACTGAAGACAGCAGTGTGGAACTAGGAATCGATACACATGTGCCAGAGCTAGCCTACATAAGAGGTCATCATCATTTAAGTAATTTTTTGCCTTTGTGAAGATGGTTTTGAATGTGTGACTGAAGTACACTCACGGCATATTAAAATTCTGAGTGTAAGTTTGTCACTGACTTCCTGAAGAAAGAGCTCACATAATGTAAGAACTGACCTCTTAACCACCCTGACCTGGTGTTTGGAGTTCAGGAAAAAAGCCATTACTACTTGATTTTTGACTGGTCCATAGAGAAGTTTGCAAATCTGAGTGGCACAAGTTCTTCACCAACAAAGTATATATGAAGGACTTTCTGCTTTTCTTTTATACTTCGAGGCTTTAGTAGGAAAAAAGCCATAATTTACTGGGTCACTGTCAGAAGGTTTTACTTACCAACTCTATTTTCTCATTGGCTATATGCAGTTGCCGAGTCAACTGTTGAAAGCCAGTTAGCTGATCCTAAAAAGAGAATTCAGAGCTTCTTGTGATCACTGTCATCATAAAGAATGTGTAATTAGACAGTCTCATTGTCAACAGAAAACATTTTCAAAAAAATTTATATGTTGCAGGAAATTCAATATGCCTTTGTAGATTTTAATTAGATTGCTTTTAGCTGTTGACCTAGTAATCTCACAAATTAGATTTACTACTAAAAACATATCTGAATTTCACTCATTTACAAACTGCCTCCTTCCAAAACTCATACACCACTTACTATAAAAATATGAAATTTATATGAAAACCACTACATGAGTAGTACCTTTAAAGAGCCACACAGGCTACAATGCTACTATAAGCATTTTTGCTAAGCACAGTAGCAGACATGTACCCTTTAATTAAAAAAATGCCTGTATGGACACATTTAATTTGCTCTTTGCCAATTAGGATGTCTTGTATCCATACAAAAAATTGTTTGATTCAACTCTTGAGTCCCTGAATGTGAACTCTGTCTTCCTAGGAAGACAAGCATAACACCAAAAAAAAAAAAAAAAAAAAAATCATCTGCAGCAGGCCAAGTGTCTTCAGAGCAGAGAGAGCACTCAAGTCCCAGAGCTGGAATATCTACTAGTTGTGCTGTGTTTAACAGTCTCAAGGCCAAGTATATGCCAGAAACCTAGTCCAACAACTCCCTTATTGACCATGCCTAACCCTTACAACAATATCATCTTTTCATCTTTGCTTTCTGTCAATTCTTATTCTAGTTGGTCTTATCTATTTCTAATTACATCTGATAGCTATTTTCTGTTCCTCTGCTAAAAGCAAAACCTAACATACGTTTATTTAACTGAAAAGTCTTTTTCTGTGGGAGACCAACAGCATTTAAGAATAAGACAGCTCAACCTCATTCTTGTTACAATGGCATTAAAATCCACCAAGAGTTCAGTTACCAATGAAAAGTGGAATCTGACAGCCTTAAGCCCTCCAACAGCTACCAATGACTCTGTATGCTCTACTACGTGTATGTTAGCAGTATCTGACAATGCAACACGAGAAATAATCTGACAGAAGGAACAGGAGCAAAAAGTCAGAACTATACATAGCTGAGTCCTCATAACTATTGCTTGAAATAATTATGAAACTTGACAGAGCACAATAGCTGTACAGATATTTTTCCTGTTTCTCAGAAAAGAGCATATTGCTGGGGTGGACTTAATACCACAAAAGAACAAAAATCATTAAAAAAAAATTCCATTATAAAGGTGAGCTGTAGCTGTGCCCACAAGTCTAGCATACTTGAAAATGGAAAGCAAATGTTAAAAATTTATAGCATCTCTTTACAGATCTAGAAATATCTGTAGCAAGGCACATATAGGCACGAAATTTCTATTAGTTTGTCACACACTGAGCATCTTTATATAGCTCGTCAGAGCAAAACAGCTTCTTTTCCAAACTAAGATTTCCTGAAAGGCCTTCCCCAGAAACAGCAGAAGAGAAACAGGCTGCTAAACACAAGCTAGCATTAGAAGAATACTGGTGAACTTGGTTTTTGATCTGTTTACACACGCTTCTTTACAGAATGACAACAGGAAATGAAGACTACTGTCCTCACTAGCCCACTGTGACCTTACGGACAAAATTCACGATTCAAACATAGGAGAAAAGACTTCCACCTTAGAATTCAGAAATCTTTAGCAGCCGTTTCATATGTTGAACTCTGCTGAAGATTTCCAACCACGCAATTCAAACATAGGATTATTTATATGCACATGCGTATCTTGTGCACATATACATACATATGTGCTAAGACTCAGACTCAGTGCATTCCCCAAGTTCCTGCCCATAAATTTGAAATAAAGAACTTTTGCGATCCTAACAGTACATTAGGCTGATGAATCAGTGACCACATCTCACCACTCAGCTTTAGATGACTATTATGGAAAATAATGAACACTACTGGTAGAATCCTGTACTTCAGTTTGACTGCACGCAGAACCAAGAATCTCTACAGTATACAAAGACATTCAAAAATTAACAAAAATAATAAATGAAAATTACTTTCTGCTTTTGCCTTTCAGCCACGTGAATCTGCGTTTCAGTCATGCGCTCCTGGTACTGCTGCTGGAGTCGATCGTGCTCCTGTAATACAGTCTGCCAGAGCTCTATTGCTTGCTCTTTTTCCTAAGTGACAGAACAATGATTTGTATAAAATATTCTGTTACACCACATTTGCATTTATCGATCGTTTTCTAAAAAGAGAAGTCTTAACTAAAGTTATTTTGTAGAAATGCCGTTTTCTGACTTTCTTCTGCACTCATTACATATACACAGACAAAATACCAAATTCAGACACAGAAAAAGATGCTTACAAGTTCAAATTCCACCTACAAGTGAATTGCAAGTTTTCCAGAATTTTTTTTAATAGCTCAAACTTTTACAAGTATTTCCTGTAGGCCTACAGTAAATATAATATCCAAATATCAAAATTAAGCTGTCAATTTAACTTCAACTTAATCACATGCAGCAGGATTGATACATCATTGTAATGAGCTCAAAAATTTTCCTTATCTTTTCAGATTTAAATATTATTTTCTATATCCCACATATACTTGCTTCCTTACATCACATTACAATGTTTTTGATTAAAATTACAAGCTACTACAAAAACTTGAATTGAACAAAGTATTTCATTAATTTCCTGGTCAGGAATTCAACATAAAGATCAAGTCAACTAGGTAAGATTACAGGCGTACATTAATATTAAAAACTTCCTATATGAATCTAGGAGAGAAATTCCTTCAGGTTTTTAGGTTGAAAGCGTAAGTACTTGTTTCTTTAGCTACAGAAAGTCAAGAGGGCCTCAATACTCTCAAGAAACTCTGAACAAATGACTTCTGAATGAATAAATAAAACAGCTTCCCCTCATCTGCCAAGGCGCAACAAGAGAAATAAAACAGTACAAATGTTTCATCTCACACACTTGATTCAGCAGTTGTAGTTGTTCTTGAAGGTTTCTCACTATTCTGTCATCTGCAGGAATATCGGTTCCCAGAGGCATGAAAGGAAGAGCCTCCAGTTGCTTCTCAAGAGCCTCCTTCAACTCTGCATGCAGCCTGAAATTCAAAGCACTAAGCTCAGCAAAGTGTTTCTTTAACAGGGATTTTTTTTTTTTTTTTAAACAACTGAAGTATACTGTACAATCAATTTGCACAAACTATTTACTTCTAACTCATACTGAAATCTATTAAGTTCTAGAAACATAATAGACAGTTTGAAACAGTTTAATATCTAGTTCTTCTAGAGACGTGGTTATATCTCCTAAACCTGGTGCTATAATCTGTATTAAGCACTTAAAGACTCTAACATTTAAGCTTGTGAATATGAGATCTTCGACTCTAAGTAAATTCAAAAGATTTCAAGATCCTAGAACAAGCTTTCTGAGGTTCAGAAATCAAGAAAAACAGCAGTAGTAACAGGGCAGTGCAATTATTTACCTTTCATTTTCCTTGGTGACTTGTTCAAATTTTAGTCTCATCTCACTCATTTGTGCCTAACACAAAAACAAGAGCAAGCACTCATTTAAGTGACATAAATTTTGAGAATTCTTTCATCTTCTAACTCTGTCTGATACTGTAAAAGACAGACTATTTAATTCAGCATAATACAGTAAATGAAAGTCACTTTCTTTTTTAAGGAAAGTCACAGGATGCCACTTAAATTTAACAGCTGCTAAGTCCTGTTATACCTGAGCATTCACAAGTTATTATGAGCATTAAACTTACCTTTTGGAATTCTTATAGCTCTTACAGATTGGTTCTTAATTTCTTTTTGGTATACAGCGGACAACTCTGACCTTTTATGCAGTAAGCATTTAAGATAAGAGTTCAGAAACTAACTGAGGAGAATCTTCAGTTACATGAGTCAAATGGACTGTTTTGTTAACTAAGCAGTGCACCACCACCATAGTGCTTCTATTGCCTTCTGAAATCGGCCAAGCTTGAAGACTGTATTTGCAGAATCTTTGCAATGCACAGAGCAAACAAATTAAGTGCATTAAACCAAAACCAGAGTATAACTTCTGCATGTAGATCACAAGTAAAAATCACTTTCTGTATACCACAGGTTTCAATTATTAAACATACCACTTTGCTTTTTGGTGATCATATGAGGCATTAAAAAAGTTTCATTTTTCAGTGGTTGAAAGGAGGACAGTCCCCCCTCCACCTCAGCCTCCATGGTAACAGCCATTTAAAGAATTATTTGCATCTGAAGATTTAATAAGAGTGAAGAAGGCCGGCTGTATCTGCACTTGCAAGACTGAGCTGGACTGCATGGCCAAGATCAGACCTGTAAGGAAAGGGGGAAACAGCTGCCTCATCTGAATGTCCTGCAAATACCTGCAACTTTGTCAGAACATCTAGAGAAATAAAACATGCATGTTTCCTGTCACAACACTACTTCTCCAAACACACTGTAATCTGTGCAATTTGGACGATCTCCCAACCTTTTCATAGAAAGCTCTCCATTCATCTATTTGAGGCAGACTACAGTCCAGCAAGTTGGCAAAGCATGGTGCAGGCACACTTTCCTTTATTGACCAAAACTAATGGCCTAGATATTAATACTTTCAAATACTAAGAATATACTGTCTGAAATGTTAGGAACATCCATACCTGATAAAGCAGCAGCTGTTCTCTCATTTCTTCCAAGTGTTTATCATACTCTGTGATTAGAGTTGACAAGCTAAAAAGTTGAAAAACAAGCTTAGAATAGATTTTGTAAATGCTGAAACACGGTTCTGGTAATTAACTAGTTTTACAGAATTCTTAATCTAGAGAACAGAACAAAACAGTCACTTTTCTTTATTTCCAAACTCAACATTCACCAGAATCAAATGAACAAGTTTAATTACTACTTTTAAGGTATGATCATTAACACACTTCCTGCATAACAGAACTAGAACATGGGACATTATAAATGAGCATTAATAAAACATTACTATTTCCTCCATAGAATCCCAAACAATTAAAGACTAGACTTTGTTACCTCTTTCACATACAACAGTAAAGTGGCCTATAAGGCAATCTAAAATACTGGAGTTCTACTTCTGCACTTTTTCCTTCCTAATATTTTTGTAATTGATAGTGATTCTCTGAAAATTCTGTATTAGTGTGGAGTGATAATGCCTTAAAAACGAACATGAAAGGTTAAGTTATTTTTATAACAGAAAGGAAATGACAATGATTATTAAAGATTTTACTAATAGGCAACTGTTAGCTGAAGACTATCAAATAAGCATTTTTAGAAACATCCACTGGACCTCAACAGACAGCAGTTACCTGTGTTACCTACATCAGTACAACGCTACCTGGACTTTGTTTGTTATCTTAAAATTTAGACTAGAGAATTCCTTCATGCATCTCTTATTCTTTATTTTACAGATTGTGCAACAGAAGTTCTGTATTTACTGACTAAACAGAGTAGTATCTAAAACCAACTGCTACAGGAATACTTTTACAAACCTTCATTCACGAGTTCTCAGAACTGTGAACATGTGTAAGACCAGGTTCACCTGGACACTTACACTTTTAAAAGCACATGACAATTTCTTTTGAATACTTTGTAGCATTCCCACTTATGACTTGGAATCAGTTACCTTTGGTCCATCATCCTGGATCTTGATATGCCATCACCACCTGGGGCACTTTTCTGTAATGGTATACTTTATGTATTAGTAATTGCACATGACTGCATGTAGTTTTAAATTTTTATATGCAACACAAAGCTGTTGTTCTGCCTGTAATCACACACAATATCCCACATGATCACTTCCAGGTTTATGTTCAAAAGTCCTCGAGTGCTGGCCCAATTTGGAGGAAAAAAAAAAAATAAAAATCTATTTCTTTTTCCCCTGGAGATGCTCTGATATAAAGCATAATTGCATCTGAGGGGGAATCATCTCACTCTTAAAAGAACAATCGTAAGTTTGTGTAAGCGCTAAGTTCATTTCCACGCATCTCAGCATCAGGAAAGTGCTCACAGACGAGCTTCTGCACAAACTTTCAGACGGGCTTATGGTACCCAGCACAAAAAGTTGTCTTTACAGGAGACAAATCTCTTAGAAAAGAGAAGTCTATAAAAGTGAGAGTCTACTAAAGTACAAAACAAATATTCTTTTGGGGATATGTTCTCCTGCACATGACAAACTTTTGAAAGCGCACCAAAAATAACAGAATTCACTGTTATGACAGTTTTATTCTGCTGCTGCTTGAAAAACAACATGCAACTCTAGAGTTGTGTGATGGACCCAGAGCAAGGCCAGGCCGCATCGTAGTGGGCTGCGCTCTATGCACGTGCAGGTGTTTGTCTCAAGGCCTCATCACAAAAGCTCTTACTACTTCCACCCCTAAAGTTCACAGACCTGCTCAGCAGTAGCTCTCAAAATCTCATCTGTTTCATACTGTCCAAGTGCCACATTTAGCCTCTGATCTGAAAAATACAAAGTTCGAGAATCATAGCTACAACATGGGCCATTATCTAGACACACCTGACTGGCAGTCAGAAATATGTTTAACAGTATAGTGCATTGAAGGCACACAACATGCTTCATAAATTCTTCCATTCAGCACAGTTATTTTAAGGAAAATAGGACTTGAAAAAGCCAACAAAGACTGTGTAATAATAATGGATTCAATTTCTTTCTATTCCTGCCGTTTTATTTTAGAAATTTTTAAAAATTAAGTTTCTGCTTAACACATACACATCTTAATGAGTCACGAGGTCTCAGTGCAACAAATCACATTGTGTCCCCAATTCAATTCGCTGGATGTTTGACAATTAACCTGTTGTTGCAAACTCAACCCTGCAGTTCTCAATAAACTTTCAACAAGCTTGGGTGAAAAGAGTGTCACCAATAAATGGATCTGATCACTCCAGTATATCCAGAAGAAACCCGAAGAAGAATGAAGACATGCAGTCTGCCCGTATCTGCTTTTTCTGAAAGCAGCAAAGCGTAATGAGATTTCACACTGCTGAGCTGGGAACATCAGCTATGGCATCACTCTTCCTTACTTATCTAACTTTGGCTATTGGGATTTCAGAGACTACTTGTACTACAAATGAAAGAACCAGCAGAAGGTTCAAAGGGAGAAATAACAGCTCTTTCCGCTCATCCATGGAGTGGGTTTTGATCTAACAAAACCACAGTATAAGCAGCCAGTCAAAAGCTGCGACTGTCCCGCTGTATTCAGCCTTGGTGTGACCTCACCTCGAGTGCTGTGTGCAGCTCCAGGCCCCACAATTTAAGAAGGATGTGAAGGTCCTCGAGTGCATCAAAAGGAGGGCAACAAAGCTGGTGAAAGGGCCGCATGGAATGTCCTATGAGGAACAGCTAAGGACTTTGGGCTTGTCTAGTTTGGAGAAAAGGAGGCTGAGGGGTGACCTCATTGCTCTCCACAGCTTATCGAGGAGGGAAGTGGAGAGGGAGGTGCTGATCTCTTCTCCCTGGGATCCAGTGACAGGACGCGTGGGAGCGGTTCACAGCTGCACCAGGGGAGGTTCAGGAAACATTTCTTTGCTGAGAGGGTGGTCAAACACTGGAACAGGCTTCCTAGAGAGGTGTTCGATGTCCTGAGCCTGCCTGTGTTTGAGAGGCATTTGGACAATGCCCTTAAAAACATGCTTTAACTTTTGGTCAGCCCTGATTTGGTCAGGCAGTTGGACTAGATGATCACTGTAGGTCCCTTCCAACTGAAATACTCTATTTGGTTTTGCAGGAATCTGACTGACACCATTGTAACTGGAATGGGTAAAGAGGAAGAAAAAGGAAGCCAGGAAGGTAATGCATACATTTTGATTTAATACAACTTCTTGCCTATTTTTCTTGATACACATCTCATGGTTCTAATCTTCCAACAGAGGATATAGGAAAAAAAGACAGAGGGGATAGGAAGGAGATAATAGTAGAAGGATGCCAAGGAACAGGAAGGGGAAAGTCGATGCCCTCACCAGACAAAGCAGTCTGCAAACATGAGAGGCCACAGGTGCAAAAGGGGACAAATCTTAAAAACCCCTTACAGGTGTGCTCACCTTCAACAGTGAATCATTAAATACATTCTGACAAAAGTTCTTTGTGTTTAGTAGCTTATCACAAAAATACGTAATGAAATGGATGAATTATTGTTTGTAGGGTTGGCTGCTGATCCTGTAAGAAGCATTCAGGTATTTATAACTGATCAGTGCCAGAGACTAGCATTTCATTCTGAGAACCTTTTTTACAGCTACATATTTAACACAACAAATACGTATTCCACAAAGCTAAATATAATAGAGCTTTGAGAATCTCTTTTCATGTGTATTACACACATTCAGCATTTTAGAACTTTGATTTCACATTCATGAAACAAGAGAAACATCAATCCGTATAGCAGACTTAGAGCAGGCCTCAAATAACTTGCGTCTCAGTTGGCAAGCAAGCCAGCTGCAAAACTATCATTGGCACCTTTCAAAATGTATGAAGTTTTTAAAAGAGAATATTAAACTCCTTGATAGAAAAGGCAACTCCCACCACTTCCCAGAGAATTTAGCCTGAGCTCTACTTAGAGCCTAAAGATTTATAAAATAAGAAGCTACACCCAGACAAATTAAATACACATGAAAAAGCAGAACACCGGTATTTGAAAAACCACGATTTGATCAAATCACAGTATAGTAAATACTCGTACAAAGCTCGATAAAGATATGGGATTTTGAGCAGGGATGACTCTGTTGGCTCAGACAGAAGCTTTTCTGCTACTAAGGTCCTTGCAACCAAGAGCTGGTCTTTCACCTCTGGCCGCAGCTGTCATACAAAGTTTAGCATCAGTTGAAGTTTTGATTTTCGAGTGATGCGCAGCCATAGCGCTTCACGCGCTGCGCGCTCGTCCTACTTCCTGCCGCGCTACCAAGCCTTCCTGCAACAGGAGTCAGTGACAGGGGCAGCAACACCCTCGGGACAACACACCAACCCTTTACCTTATTCATAGGAATACAAACTGCGCAGAAGCAATTTCTGCCAGTATTTTGCTGGTAAGCAATTACAGCGTACTCCGAGTCAATCATATTAAGCTTACGTGAGAATTATCCAAATTGTAACAAAGAACACTTAAATTAAGAATACTACTGTCTGCAAGGCAAATTGTATGAGTTACCGGCAAGACAGCTTTTTTGCCTCTCGGGTGCGAGCCAAGCAGAGCACATGCAGTAGCTTCTTAAGCAGAGGAAAGAGGCGCCACGGCAAAAAACGCATGTGGTTTTGCCCATTACCCTCAGCAGCAGCAGCTTTCCTCAGTCTTCAGCTAACTAAGACGACAGAGCTTCGATGCCATTCGCTTCAGCCACGCTGGAAGAGCCACCGGATGGAAGCCGCCGTGGCCACAGCCGTAGGCCAAAGGGCCGCTACCCTCCGCAGGGGTCGCCCCCGGCTGCCCAGAGGCAGGGCCCAGGCCTCGGCTCCTCCGCTCCCCCCCCGCCGCGGAGCCCCGGGGCCAGCACCCGGGCCAAGCCGCCCCGCCTCGGGGGCAGGCGGGCAGCCCACGACGCCGACCGCTCGCCGAGACCTCACCTGGCTCTCCCCCACTGCCGAGCTCGGTGGCCATATTTCCAGCGGAAAGCTTTCACCGCCGCGGAGAGCTCCCCTCCGGAGGAAAGCCTACAAAAACCCGGGGAAAGGGCTCTTACTTCTGCCGCTCCGCCGCCCCCGGTGCCCGGCGGGGTTTCGCCTCGCCAGCGGCCAGGGAAAGCGAGAGCCCCGGGGGCGACAGACGGAGGCAATAAGCTCCAGGCGCCGGGGACGCGCTCCCCTCGCCTGCCGCCTCGCACTTCCTCCGGCAAGTAACACTGCGGCGGGGGCAGACACCACAACCTCGCCCTCCGCACCGACCCCTTCCCCTCAGCCCGCCGCCGCCTGAGAGGGAAATGGCCCCCGCCGGCGCTAACAGCACCCCCACGCCTCCGCGGCGGAGCCCGCCCCGGGAGCCCGCGGCCGCCTCGGCTCTTCCCTCCGCGCCNCGGCGGGGGCAGCCGGGTTCTCCTTCGGAGTCGCCGCGGGCGCCTGGCGGTGAGGGAAATCCTGCGTTCAGCCCCGCTGGGAAGCCTCTGGGTTGAAGATAGGCCCTCGCGCGGGGAACTTCTCCTCAGGAAACGCCGCCGCTGTCGGCGGCTGGAGTAGCTGAGGGGTACCCGAAACCGGGAGCGGTTTACGAGCCTTCTGGGAACTCGGGCCTGGCTTCGCTAACGAAGTCTTCGCTACAGCGAGAGCTGCTGTCTCTTACACGGCTTCCAACTTTTCCCCCTACCCTCTTGGAGCCATTGAAAAACGCCAGCCTGGTTGCTTCCTGCTTGTGTTGGTCCTCCTGGCCAAGGCGGATAGGGCTTGGGGTGGACGACGCGGATGCCCGCGGTACGGAGAGGCAGGAGCTGGTTCCAGGGCCCAGCAGCACGGGCTTGCTCCTCGCTGGGGAGGTGCGAGGCTCCCGCGGCTGCCGTCGGAGCCGCCAGGCCGGTGCTCCCGGCTCTGCGTAGCTTGGGACCGCGCAGCGCGGGTGCGTGTAAATGGCTGAGGAGGTGGGTGCGGCGAAGGGATTTCATTTTGCCCTCGCCACCTCTTTGCAGTGCGCCAACAGCCGGCTGTGGTGTAGGGGTAAAAGGTAGCGAGCCGTCTCCTCGTGCTGTGTTAAGCGACTTTTACCCCGTTGCTGTGTGTTGCTGCTTTTACTACAGTCGAAAAGCATGCTAGTAGCCAGCTTACCTAGGTCTGTGCAGTGGAATAAACTTAAAACCTGCACCAGCGGCCATTAATTTGGAAAACCAGATCTGCACCTAGACTCCTCTCTGGAAAGGACTTCAGGAAGCAAGGGGGTCTGTTCTGAACCTCGTGACTCAACGGGAGGGTCCTCCTTGTTCCCTGCATCCAAAATCTCTCTGTGCATCATTCTAACTCGAGCGTAACTTGATTTTCCTTTTTGCACGTTTTCCATGTAGTAAGAGAGTGAACCTTGCTATCTTTGAATCTTAGATCTGCCGTCCTTTAAATTGAGCAGCCTTAGCACTAGGTAGACCTCTGACGAAAGCTAGGGAATGTTTTGCAGTTTTCCTCGTTACTTTGTGGTTCTTTTTAAAATTGCGTGTTCTTCTATTCAAGAGTAATGTTGATTTACAACAATGGGCTAAATCTTCAGAATGTTTATTTCAGTACGCTCTAAGCTGTCCCTGCAGGAGTTGAAGTTTTTACCAAAATGAGTCATCTGTCTCATATAGGTACAAATAGGAGTGTGTGATGGTGTCGTGAATGAGTGGCTTTGCACAATTTGATTTAGTCGCAGTTTAGAATTTACTTGTGGGAAAGAGCAGGATTTGATTGTGATATTTTAATAGCACTCAATCATCAGTCGATTAACAAAGTGATTAGACAAAGTCAATCAAACAGTGACTTAGTTAAAGATTTGAAGGTTTATGTACATAAGGATTATATATACATAAATCTATCTAGCAGCAGTGTAAGACTTGCTTTGTAATTAAATTATGTGTCTACAGACTACTTAAATTGATTTGCACATGCATATGCATAGACATGAATATATATATATTTATAAAGGTATACCTGTTAAAAATTCCCCTTGAGTTCAGTGAAATACATTGAATGCCTTTGCATTTCTCAGTGGGCAAGGGTTGAGCCTCAAGGAATGAAGGGTTTCAGCCCAGGCTCCGCTTTGGCAATGGAACTCCGATTTTAGCAAACTTTTAAGAATTTGCTAGCTCTGAGAGGCATCCCACCCAGAGGGAGATGCTGATGCAGCCCGCTGCAGGCCAGGAGAGCTCAGAGGGCCTCACTTAAGACTGCTGTTTATAGGATCGTGAGATGATTGGCTTTAGTCATCAGTAGATTTCCATCTGAACTACAATTTGGGTCGGCAACCACTGGAATTTCAGTAACGAAGTAAAAGTGTGTTTCAAGGCTGTCAGGGGATAAGTGTTTTTGCTCTCTGTCTCAGCCATGTGGGAGTTTCTCAGAAGGACAGTTTTTGCTCTCCATCTCAGCCATGAGTTTCTGGTACAGTTAAGGGGCACTTAACTGACCAACTCACTGCACAAAGGCCAGGGTCTGGCAGGAATTCCTGAGGTCATAAAACAGTCGAAGAGAGAAAAGGTGTGTGCGTGGGAGGATGCACCACCAGATATGGATCTGGTATCTCATCTTCGTTTTGGACACTACAGTTACAGTAGTGTCTAAAGTAGTTTAGCAGGTTCTATTATTTTACTGCTTTTATTTAAACTTGGTATGTTGTGACTCTCTTCTTGAGACAGCCTTCCAAATCTTGTGCACTAGACTTCACGTTCCTCATTTCAGTCAGGAAGTGCAATAGCTAATCATGTAATTCTCCCTGGATTTTAAGATCTTCCCAGGCGACTTTTATTAGAAGGCTATATTATTTTAAAACACTGTTGAAATCTGGCAGTATTTTCAAATAGGTATTTCAGATATTTGCTTTGACCAGTGAATGCAAAGAGTGAATCACATTAGCACAAACTCAAAATAGAATAATAGAAGGAAATGTTGCCTTCTAAGTGTGTAATGTTACTTCAACAGTGTAGTGTAAAATGGGTTCGTTACACTTTTTTAACTTTCTTAGATGCACCCATCTACTCTTAAACTTCACTCTTTTGAGTAGGTGATCGTGCTTGTGGAATTCTGTCTTGTTTCCTTTCACAGTGGGTGCACATTAGGCTTGTGCACTTCACCATCCCTGGAGGTGTTCAAAAAACGTCTAGATGTGGTACTTCAAGACATGGTTTAGCAGGCATAGTGGTT
Organism: Scopus umbretta; assembly: GCA_013400535.1. Lineage (NCBI taxonomy): Eukaryota > Metazoa > Chordata > Aves > Pelecaniformes > Scopidae > Scopus > Scopus umbretta. Next base: position 9,337 of record VZTL01049220.1, on the reverse strand, counting down.
TGGTTTTTTTTGTTTGGTTGGGGGTTTTTTGGGGTTTTTTTTTTGGGGGGGGGGGTTGATGGTTGGACTAGATGATCTCAGAGGTCTTTTCTAATCTTAACAATTCTATGATTCTATGATTTACAGGAATTTTGTTCATTTCAAAAAACACTAGGAAGGGTCTTACCATCTGTGGATGCTTCATGCTCATGCTGCTCAGTGTTTGCAGCTTAGAAAATTAAAAACAGAACGCTTGCCTACATTTCCTGTGGATTAATATTTTATAGATCAGTTTAAGGCTAACTGCCCCATTGAGTATGTTTCAACAGCTGTTTGTGTTGTGAAAGGGACTTGTTATTTAACATATTGCTCTTTTATTTGGTGGTGTACATGGTAATTATTGCAGAAGAGTTGTAACTGTACTTGCTTAGAATACCTTTTCTTACTAGTTCTCTCTTGGTTTAAACTGTGGATGATTTAGCTTTGCATGTTTGAGGAATTACTAATACTGGACTATGAGCCAGTTTCTGCCGGCTTAAGAATGCTGTTAGGACGCTGTTGGGTGTCTTCCCTCCCCATGTTTTGTACCCTGACTGTTTTCTTTCAACTTGTGTTGTCTTGCATCCAGAAACTGGCCACTGGAGTTGGAGTGAACATTAATGGTGGTAGAGTCTTTCATAGTTTCTAGGGCTATCCCAGGTCTCTCGCATAAAGCACAGCTGATGCTTCTCTAGCATGCCATGCAGTTAAAATGCTGACATAAGAATTTAATTAGTTTTCAGTTTATTAAGTACAGCCTTGTCAAAAGTGACAATCCAATATTTGACTTTTCCTGTTTCACTGGACTTCTTAAATTAAGGTGTCTAATTGCTAAATCTGTTGCTTCAAATGTTCTCTGATCTGTCGCACTTCTTTGGTCACGTCATCATCTCCTTGATCATGAATATATCTACTTACCGGAGGTCACTCGAGCTATTTTACCAACTTGAACTCTAAGAGAGGAGGTCTGGTGCTTTTCAGCAGGGACGTCAGTGAATGGAAGCTGGCTAGTGTGACCGTAGCAGAGGGCACGAGACACAGCTAGTGTGCAGTCACAAGAGCACGGCTGTGGCTTCTAGGGAAGTGTGATGCATGGGGTTACGTTCTGTCTCATGTACTACACTTAATAACACCTGCAGAATGTTGCGCTTACCTTTCCGTGAGTCCCAAGGAATGGGTAGCTGGGTCGAGATGAAGTAAGGCAATTTGGTGTTCGTCGCTGAAGGAAGCGTGGTTGCAACTCAGCTGAGCCACTGAGCTAGCACCTCTCCGGTCACAGGACTTAACGGCGTGCGCGTAATTCATAATACTGCCAGTTCCCTTCTTGTATGGCTAGCAGATAATGTAAGGGAACAAATCAAGGTTCACTTTTGTGGGGATGGGGAGGAACTCCTAGTACTGAGGAGGGGAGGGATAAGGAGCCGTAAACTTCTTGGAAACTGGGCTCCAGTGATTCTTTTGATTATTAAACAGATTAAGGTTATTCGTAAGGTTTGTACAGTTATTCCTAAGTAACAACTGCTGTTGGAATGCAGTGTCCTCTGTTCTTGCTGCTCTGCAAACATTCAGTGTGTTTAACAAGATGTGCTTGCAGTTTTCCTTGAAATCCTGTAGTTTGGCTGGTTTGCAGTGACCATGAAAGAAAGTGTTAGCCTAATTGTTTCATCTTCTTGCGTCTCGGCTTCATGGAAGTTTTTTTCTCAATCTGTTCTTCTCGTATTACCAAATCATCTAAGATCATGTCGTGGAACCTTTGTTTTGTTTATCTGTTCTCTTGATAAATATTCCTGATAGTTTTGGAAGGTGTTTGTTTAGATACATAGTTGAAGTGCCTTAAGCTTGTGAGTGATTTGTAACCATGCAGGTATAAAAACCTATGAAAAGCATGCATGCAACTGTTTATTTAGTTGCTTGACAAAGCTAAACTATCCCAGCTCTTCCGATGTCTTAAAACCGTGATTTGATGATTGACTTTGTAGGAAAGCGTGCTTTCTTCCTGGCCAAGCACACAGTGCAGTTGGTGCTGAAATGGAATCTGAGATCTTCTTTGACAGAAACTTCCTTTCTCATTTATGTAGTATGTGAAGATGGAATTTACAATTAAACACACATGGGATGGTTTACCTGTGAGCCATGAGCCAGTAACAATTGTGCTGAAGCCGGACAATGCGGGACTGCTAATGGAAGTTAATGCTCCCTTCTTCAATGATCCGCCAGCACCGCTTGGAGCGCCGGGGAAACCTTTCAGTAGACTGTGGGACTATGAGGGTAAGTGTAACTGTTCTGCTGTAAATACCTGATTTGTGTAGACACGGATGTTCCTCTGTAGTTAATATGCCTGGTCTTTGTTTAAGAGTCTGTGATGGTTATTTTTTCAAACTGATCTAATGGTTGTGAGTGTATGATGTCTAATTCAGTTTGGTTTCTTTGGTCACAGTACTGCTTTTAAAGATCGGATCTGAAATGTAAATTTAAAAAATGTCCTTTCTGTGGGGAAGAATACTGGGAAAGAATTTAGTTGTAATCACTGCCTTACCCTTAAACAGCTCCTTGAGTAACTATAAGCCACATACTATAGTCAGCTGTAAACCACCCCAAACTACATCAAGAGTGGTGCTCTTTTTCTAGGTGGTGAACTGGTTTTCATCGCTAACACTGCTGGCTGTAAGGTGGGTGGTTGTTTTATTGTAGTGCAACAATACAGATGACTGGGAAAAGAACCAAATATGTCAATTGGTGGCCATATAGAAATGAAGTACGGTGAGCTGGATTGATTTAAAGAATGATGAGATTGACTCTTCCTGCTCCTGCCAAAAGCATAGGCACTCAAACGTAGTTTCTGGGTTACTGATATAACTTGTGGAATAATAGAGGCTTGACATACTCGAATGTCAAAAATAATTTTGTGGCATATATATATATATAAATGCATTTGCAGTAGGTAAATAGAAGCGAAATACTAAAAGATGATAGGTTCTACTTTTGCTTTAAGAAGTAGAGAGCAATAGCTGAAACATTTGTCTATTTTAATCACTTTTCCAAAGTATATTTGAGGAATAGAAAAGTGTGAAACAAAGGGCAGCTTATAAAATATGGTTCAAAACTGTACCCCAATGGAATGGGGAATATTTGTAGAGTAATGCTGTTTTCTTTCTCCTTTCCTGTCAATACTTTCACTTGTACCCGTTGCTTTGAATAGTGCAAGCATTTATTGTTTCCAGGAGTTCTCTACTTCCTGATTATTGAGCTATTCTGGTTAAAGCTCTACTAGAACAGTATTAGCACCTCTCTGATATTATACTAAATAGGCTTGTGTAAAAAGAAAATAAAGTTGGTAATCATATCTAATTATAATTCTAGCTAAAGCATTCTAATAAAGTCATTGCTGTGAGAAACACCATTATAGTTCTGCTTTGTGTTCCTGAAAGGTGATTCAGCAGTCACACCTGGCTTTCAGGTACACCTGGAACAGTAATCCCCTGTCCAAAGTATCAGCCTACAGGGAAAAGCCATTTGAGAGCTAAATGCTTTCTTACGGTTGCTGAGATTTAGCAGTCTTGGTTATGGGCTGCGTGCTCTGCTGTGAGTATATGTTCCTCTTTTCTTTTTTT
>VZTL01049218.1:110285-124769 GCA_013400535.1 Scopus umbretta | reverse complement strand
GAGTTGGGATTTTGTGTTCATGTAAAGCACCCTCATAAGGTTTGTACTGTATAAGTTAACTTTATAATCAGCGTTTCATATGCGATAAATGCTTTGAGTAGGCTGCTTAAGTGCATGGAAGCTGTCGGGTTTGCACATGATAAGAGATAGTTAATTCAGTAAAGCTGGCTTCTTATGATCCCAATGTCTTCTTTCTCGTTCGAGAGATTCTTACTAGTTGATCTTGTGTAATTGCTGAATGACGACTGGAGGTGGATGCAGACGCTTAAGTATTTCTTGAAGTCAAATTATATAAGTATGTAGCTTTTGGTATTAGAAAACATCAGCTAAACGTAGATTCTTAAGCAGAAAGGAATTTGGAGACCTAGGGTTGTTACATCCTATTATCAGAAACACTGCGTGTCCTGATCGCTCCTTGTGGAAATATGCTGAAGTTATTAAAGCCGTATAAGCTAGTTAGCAGTGCTTCTTCTAAAAAGTACACTTGGGTGTGAAGGGCTTGCCTATAAATGAGACAATTCTCAATCTTTGAGTATCACATGTCAGACTAGGATAATACCTGGAGGATGTAACTACTGCAAATGTTTAAGTTGGTGCTTTAGTACCGTTAGCATTATGCCTTAAGTAGCCAAGTGTGGTAAAAGTATCTCCAACTTCTGTGCCAGCAGAACTTGGGATCTTGCTCTTTCTTCCTCCAAAAACTACTGCTGTCTTAAGGTCTTACTGTTATACTTCTGTTACTGCTTATTGCAGCTAGCAATGTTTTCTCCCAAGTTACAGCTAAAAAGGAATCGTGAATTGTATAGGAGAACATACCTAGCTTGAAAACAGTTGAAGACAAGACATCTAGATGAATAGAATGGTGACTGAGCTCAGAAGACGGAGAGATAGGAAGGTCAGATCTGGTTGAGTGTCAACTCATGCAAACATCTGCATTGGAGAGCAGAAGCTGTGTGGATAAACACTGGGGACGTTGCAAACGCTCTCTCATGTGGAGTGTTTTAGGACTTGAGAGTTACAGATGCCTCATGGATGTCCCTCTGACATAAGTAGGTGGCTCTCAAGATTCTTGTTAATAACTCAATAACCCATATCTTCCAGATAATCGTTATGTACCTTCAGGTATTAGAATGTGAACGTAACCAACACCTGGTCCAGACTTCATGGTAAGTTGATTTTCTTTGTTTTTAAGAGACCAGCAGGGGCAGTAGCAGAAATATGTCACTTGAGACACTCTGGGCAACATTGCTCAGAAATGATTGTGGGCCACACCAGACAGCTCCAGTGTTTCTTGGCGTGCCCCAAACTACCACCCAAATGTTGATCGGCCTCTTAAGTTAGAGGCACTGTTTTAATGGTAAGGTAGCTTTCCACCCTGACTTCTCACTTCCCTCCTCTCTGCTTTCACTTTTCAGCTGAAGGGAAAATGTTGAGTGGGTTATAGGGTTTTCTTGGTTTTTTGTTCTTTGGAGGAAATTCAGTGTAGTTAAAGTCTGTTACCAGCGCTGGGAAATGGCTTTTCCCAGGGCATGAGCTTGGTCATGGGTGTATCAAAAACTCAGCACAGATAAATTTCTTTTATCTATATGGATAATGCAAGATGCGAGCTTCTGAGACTGGATAAACTCAATGTTTTCATGTTTGCCAAGAAATGTCCTCTGCCTTGTCGCTCTCGTTACAGTATAGATTTGCTTGGGGATGGGAAGCTTATGTAAAATTCCAGGTCTTAAACTTAACAAATAGATAATGCTTTTAAACAATAATGCTTCTTAACAATACTGTGGTTTAAAAACCTTTAGTGAATCCAAAGATCATATTTCTGCTGACTGAACTGTCTGGTACTGTGACCCGTGTGTAGAGAACCAGTTTTGACTTTTCTTTTCTGTACTCTTTTAATCAAAGGGTAGCCTCTGAGGGTAAGTGACTAAGACTTCTCCTCTGCTGCCCAAGCGCTATGGTGCAGGGATAGCTGCCGTCTTCAGTCAAACCAAAGCAGGCTCTACAAAGAGAAGGCTGACTCTAGACAGGTGGTATATACGTGATAGTATAGTAACTGGCCAACTGCTTCTTGTGCTTCTACTTTTTGACTTTTATTTTTATTGTGCATTTTGACTATTGTATATTTTATAACCTGGTTGTTGAAGTTCTGAAAGATTTTTAATGTTACCGTTTCTATAACTGTTAAAATCATGTATTCTTAAAGTAAATTAAGGTGGGATTTAAGTCTCAGAGGGATGAATTAACAAAAACAGAAATCTAGTTCCATTTGTAAACTAGTTAGAAAAACGTTTGAGTAGATAAATGAAGCTTGGAGTCAAATACTTAGGACTTAAAGGAATTCCCACTACCAGACTTCCCGGTACCGTTGCATGAAGTATTTAAATGTGAGTTACGGACTCCTTGTTACCAGTTCTCTGCTTGTTATGAATGGAGGGGTAGGTGAGGAGGAGGGACGAAATTACCCAAAGTGAGAAGTGCTTCAGATGTTTAAAATATTTGTGTACGGATGCTTGTTGCTTCCAGTACCTGAAAACTGGTGGATATCCAGTATAATTGTTTTTTGAAATGTGCATTTCTACATTACCTTTTTCTTAAAATATTGTGACAAGGATTCATTTTCTCATGTGTCTGATTCTGAGCCCACAGCGGAAAATATGCAGAGGCCAAACTTGGAAGTAGGCATGTTTTTCAATTTGGCAAATTGTAAAAAGGCTGTATGACTTCCAGATGTTTGAAGTACCACTTTTCTTTGTGGCTTCTTTTGCGAAAAGGTCTGTGCTCTCTTTGTAGTGGGACAAGAAAAAGTAGGTTTTGAAGTTGCTTTCTCCCAGGGAGATGAGCTGATGTTTAGCATTGCTTCTGTGGGGCAGCAGTTGCTCTTCGTATCAAAAAGGATGTAAGACAACTGGGGCCGGTGGGAGTTTGATACTCCTGGGATTCGTGTTCCTTTTGTCTGTCCTGTGTAAACTGGTTACAAGTGTTTGGACTGTGGTCTCTGGTTTGGATGTCCTGGGGATCAGTGAATCCTTGTATACTGGGTACCCACATGGTTAATTACTACTTTCAGAAATCATATTATTTTGAGGACTTTTCTATTGCGTCTGGTTTTAGCTTTTCCCCATCTGATGCTTTGCTTGACATATGTGCTGAAAAACCTAGATCTTTTTAAGCACATCAGCTGACAGATTTCAGAGGAGGTTACTTTGTGTGTTTAAGATTTAGAAGAATAATGCTTAAGTGTACTGACTGGAATATATGCAATATTTTACAGTTTTCTCATTCTGTGAATATTCATTTTAAGCAACCTTACTGAAATGGGACAATTTGGAAACCGTATTTCATGTGCCAAAGAGGAGATCTGCCTGAATACTGAGTACTCTCCTGAACTGATGTTCCCAAACACCCTGATTTCTTCTATGGCTGCTTTTTGCATCAGAAAGAATTCTGTTGTGGATGGAAAACCATGCTTCTGAAGGAAAAGGGACCCCTTAAATCTCCAGTGGGAGTTGATGTGTTCTGAAGTGGACTGCATTGTCATGGGAGAACTACGACAGGAGCTGCAGCTTTCAGCAAACCATCTGGTTTCAGCCCTATTGCAGAGAAACATGTGAACCTAGAAGTTATAACTGAGTACTTCAGATTATATTGTGTGTTGTCTTGATGAAAATAACTTGTCTATTGCATGAGAGCAGGCCAGTAGAGATCCAGAAGGAAAAGTGAAGTTAAAATTGGTTCTCTTTTCACAGCTGAATTTTCAGAGTCAGTCAGTCAGACTTAATTTCTGTCACACATCCCTCCCCTTGAGGGATTTTTAAATTTATTTTTTTTTTTTTTTAAGTAGTAAAATCATTCAGCTTTTCTTTAGATTTACAGGAGCATAATGTTAGGTCTAGTAACTGAATGCAGAAAGAAATAGTCCTTGTAGAAGTAAAAACAAAAAGCCAAAAAACACCAAACAACTTTGCGGTGCCATGCAACTTTGCTGATATCCTGTCTTTCAGGAATTACATGAATGATAGCCTGAGAACAGATGTCTTTGTAAGATTCCAGCCAGAAAGCATTGCCTGTGCATGTATTTACCTCGCAGCTAGGACACTGGAGGTAAGCATACAGTTATATTAATTTCAAGTTTGTTAGGCCTTCTAATAGAAGCAGAAAAGTGAGCATGTCTTCTCCCTTTCAGATTCCACTTCCTAATCGTCCACACTGGTTTTTACTCTTTGGAGCAACAGAGGAGGAAATTCAAGAAATCTGCTTAAAAATTTTGCAACTCTATACTCGGAAAAAGGTTTGCTGCTTTGTCATATTGTGAACCTTCATTAAAGGCTGCTGCTTAGAACATGAGTTGGAAAACCTTATCCCATGTGAAACTAGCTGCAAGCCTGGTACCTGAAGTGGAACAGGATAGTAGTCACAGTGTCTGGGCCTCTTCAGGTTTTTTTGGGTTCCCCCCCACCCCTGTACGTGAGTTAGCGGAAAGTCTAGTTTACTAAGTGTCGTCATAAGTGGTGCTCCTATGTTCACAGGTTGACTTATCTGATCTGGAAAGTAAAGTAGAGAAGAAGAAATTAGCCATTGAAGAGGCAAAAGCACAAGCTAAAGGTCTGGTACCTGAGGGAGCCCCAAGTTTGGATAACACATCAGGATTTTCCCCTATCCCGAAAAATGGTAAGTAGTGGATAACTTGTTATTAATAACTCTTTCTCATCTTAAAAGTCTGTTTACCCTTTTTGGGTGCATATACAGTGTGGTTTGGATTTTTGTTTTTTTGGTTGCATTTATTTTTGTTTTTTGGGGGTTTGGTTGTTAGTTTTTCTTGGGTTTTTATGGGGTTTTTTTAAGCTGGTTTCTAGCAACTATGCAAATGACAGAGTGAATAGCGTCGTTTCCAGAAATACAAACTTACAGATAAGGGCTAAAATCAAATTAGTCTAAAATCGAGGCTAGTTTAAACTTGTATGGTACAGGGACTTGCTTTTATGTGGTTTTGCAATAAACTTGAACAAATACTTGCAGTTGACATGTTATGCTAAAGCAATATTAAAGCATATAGGTATGATTAGGAACTCTGGCAGGAGTAGTATTTTGGGGTGATCGGGGGGAATATTTTGCTGCATGCTTGGTCTAAAGTTTCCAGTCTGGTGCCTAGAAGATAACATGACCGTCTTCCTCCTCAGTTTACCTTTAAGAAGGTACTGACTAATTGGCCAGAAAAGGAAGTCGCGGTTCTACCAGTCTTGCAGTGGCTCTGAAAGCAGTGTGTTACTATTGCAGTTAACTCCCTGGTGTTACTTCAACATTTTGGCAGAAATGTTTCAGATGAACTTCTGTTCTGTGAACTGCTTCAGATCTACTTCTTGCGGGTGGTTGTGCGCGCGTGTGTGCACATAGATGCAAACTACGTGTATACGGTACTGATGACTACACAGATGATGAAGCGGGGCAAGGGAGGGCTTCAGTACTCCTTTCAGTCACTACCCATACTTTCAAAATAAGGTAACAAAGGCTTGTTTTTCTAGAGTCTCCAAAAGAGGTTAAAGGAAACAAACCTTCACCGCTACCTGTTCAGGCAATGAAGAATGCTAAGAGGAAAACAGAGGGAGCAAAAAGAATGAGTTCAAATAGCCCAGTAAATGGGTAAGGCTTTCATAATGAAGCAGCTTATTTTTTTTTTCCCCATTACTACTTTAAGCAAAATAACTTGCTGTTTATTGTTTCTTGCAGTGTTCAGAAAGGAAGAGAAAGCAGAAGTCGAAGTGGAAGTAGAGATCAAAGTTATTCAAGATCTCCATCCAGATCCGCGTCCCCTAAGCACAGGTATGTGCTACTGCAAAAGAAAGGCGTGCTGTGAGAAGCTTCCAGACTAAAATTTCACAGAGCAAGCTCTGGTAGTTTCTCCAACAAGAGAGGCTGTGAAATAACATAGCAATACGGGCCGCTGGTTAAAGCTCCAGAAAGGTTATGGCTGAGAGTTGTATTGTCTTGCCTCGCAGGTCAAGGGAGTTGCAGTGTCTGACCTTGTCGTACCTATGCCAAATAAATTGAAAGCAGAGTGTAAGCATATTGGACGTTTTTGAATGTCAGCCTGTTTATTGGTGACATAGGGCCCACCAAGCAGCAGCATCTCTTCTGTTGGTTTGGGGTTTTTATAGTTCAAGCTGAGTGTTTGTGGCTATGACCTTCGTGTTTTTACTGAACTGTGCTGGAGTAGTTAAAGCATTTTCTGCAGTTAATCCCAGCCTAGGTCTCGTTGGCCGTTGTTCATGCAAAACCTTAATTTAGGAGACACAAAATGATCCTGTTTTGTACGTCACTGAGTGTAGTAGAGATTCATGCCCCTCAGTCAATGCAAGCTTGACTTCTAATTCGGCAGTCTGTATCCCATTGGGTTTGGGTATGTACTGATAAAAGTTTGGCTGTGTATTAACGTGTATGTGGAAAAGGCCAAAGCTAAAAGCCGCTGATTAAAATTCCTCTTAAAATTTGAATTCAAAATTGAATTTTAGAAATTGTCTGAATTCAATGAAACATCTTCAAAATCTGCTCTCTGTACTGCCTTTGACTTTAAAGTCCGGCATATAACCGTGCTACCCATAGAGGGGTAATCAAAGAGACAGAAAGGAACATTAACTCCAAACTTGGGCATTTTGGTGGACAGTGCTACTGTAACTGAAGCAGGAGTAGGTTTACCTTTTGTCTTATTGTTGGCAGCACTTTGAACCTGGCAGTTACTCTTAGCTATTTATGCATGCTTTCTAAGAAGTGAAGGAAAAAATGTAAAACTGGGACGTGACTACTGTACTCCAAACAGATTTGAGTTTCTAAAAATTAGTATTTTTACAGTAACCAGACGTGATCAAATCTGGGACGCGAGATTAGTTTTCGTGGGCTAGTGAACAACAGAATCAAGTGCCTGGTCTCAAAGTGGGTTTGCATACCTTGGCTCTATAAGTGAGGAGCATTTGTCTGTGGTACTTAACGTGTGTATGTATATATTGTGACTACATTTAGGTGCTAATAATAACGTAAAGTAATTCTATTCAATATTAAGGAAATCATACGCTTTCTCTCCTGTGATGTTTCTCTTTCTGTAGGAAAAGCGAAAGTTACTCCACATCAAGCGGTTCCAAATCCCACAGCCGTTCTAGGAGCCGCAGTGACTCTCCTCCAAGACAGTTCAACCACGGTTCTAGCTACAAAGGTTCCAAGGTGAGAAGTTACAAGAAATCAAAAGACTACAAATACTCAACACACAAACCACGGAAATCACGCAGCAGGAGTTCGTCGCGTTCCAGGAGCCGATCCCGGGAGCGCTCTGACCATTCGGGGAAGTACAAGAAGAAGAGTCACTACTACAGAAATCACAGGCATGAGCGTTCACGCTCCTATGAGCGAGCAAGTCATCGCTACGAACGAGACCATCCTGGCCACAGTAGGCATAGGCGGTGAATAAAGCAAAAAGTTCTTTCCTTTGGAATTTAAGCAGTGGAGTTCTTCCCCATTTGACCTTGGCAGCATAGGGTTAACCTGGCTTGTAACCACCTAGCTTGAGTAACATCTGTTCTGCTGGCAATTCTGTGTTACTATCATGAATCCAAAGGAAAGATACAAACAAGACAGGATGATGTGAAAGACTTAATCTGATACACGTCTTGGTGACTGTTCTGCTGGAGCGTCCCCTACACACACTGCAGAACTTGTCTCTGGACGCTCCTATGCCTGCTCTTTAGTAATTTGCATACCGTAGTGCAGTGGAGTGTTAATTGGGACTTCCAGTTCCACACGCAGGACGTCCGTTGCTCAGCACTGGAGTGCTGTGCTGTGCTGAACAGTCCTTCCCTGTGGAACTAGAAGGCTCAAGACAGTTCATAAAAACCATTGGAGTGGCTTGGTGCTAACAAAGCTGTCTTTTCATACTGACTCGATTATGTTGTACAAATGTAAGGTGACTTTCTTAGAACTGTTGCCTATATTAGGTTATATATGTGTGTATATATATTTTGCAGTGTTACAGTACAGTATGGGAATATGGCCTTACTAGCCTTTACACTTTATCCACGATGTAAATAAGCATTTGTTTAATACAGGTGGAAGATATATACAGAAAATTCAAAACTTGAATTCTATCGAAAGACTTGTGTAGAAAATTCTGATAAATGTGAAAGTATTTAGCTCTGTGTATTGAAAGTAGTATATTTTTATCTGTGCAATGCTGTGTGCAGGCCACCAGCTCATAAGACATTTCCTATATATACATTTTAAGTGGTTTGAAATTCTTTACTCAGGATCTTTGACACTCTGAAGAATTAGTAGTTTGTCAATTTGCATGCTTGTTGAAGAACAGAGCATTTAAAAAAAAAAAAAACAAAACAAAAAAAACCAAACAGAAAAAACCCAACCAAAATAGCAAAACCCCCACAGCCCAGTAGTATCAGTTCTAGTGGTATATCTGAGCTGTTACTCTCATGCTCCCTAATTTCATTAAAGTATTTGATTTTCTATTATATTTACTTGATAGTAGTTTCTTATGAGCTATACCACTGTGCCTACTCGTAAGGAAAGAAATTTGGTGGTGAATGAGGAGATTATCAAATTGCAGCAGATTTAAGACTAGCCTAAGTTGTTACACCCTGAATATAGGTATGGTAGATGTCACGCTGGGCCCACCCTGGAGGAGTAGACTGGCGTACTGTGCAAGTAGGGTGCTGCTACTTCAGCTTTTCAGGCTCTGCAGGTAGATCTTACTAGAACCACTGCCTGCTGGTTCAGATTCCTCTGTCTGCTCTGGGGGAAACAAGGTGCATTAGGTTTTTTTGTGGTCGATCTGGTACGTGCCTCGGTGTGACAGTGACTCTTCTGACTCTTCCTTTAAATCCAGACCAGTCTCCTGGCCGTTCTCTTTAATACGGAGGTAAGGCAGCTGACAGGATTTGCAGTCGGCCTTCCTTTAGCCAGCCTCTAGTCTGGCAGTTTCCTGAGCTAGAGGCTGCGTAGGATTATTCTGTGTAATTACCAGTGGACGTATTTGTCAGCTTGACTAATCTTTGAACTCACTGATGCTTTTGACCTCTGCAGCCGCCTCCGACATCCTGTTCCTGAACAGGAATTGCTGCTCTGCACAACACAGTTACCTGGTCTCAATTCATCGTTACCGGGTAGTTTCGGTGGGTGCCCCCATCTCCAGTGCAGGGGGAAGGCTGGTTATCTCCTGGTTGCCCTGCAGTAGCAGTAGCTGGTTTGTAGTTCTTCACTGTAGTTCTGATTACATCTTGGCTGAGAAAAGACAACTGAGACAGGCAGCGGATTCAAGGAAAGCTCCTTGGAGCTTCAGCAGAGCGCTGCTATGGAATGTCAGTTAATCTGTTCCTGAATCAGCAAACTATCTGCCTTGACGTGACCTTTGCATACAGATGGAAATGAATTATTTCATACTTGGTGCTAAATATTGAGTAGAAGTCAAAATACTACAGTAGCTCGTGATGTGATACAAAGAGTAGCTTTGATCTACTCGAATATGAACAACCTGAAGTAACAACGTTCTCTAGAGCGTTCCCCTTTCAAATCTAATTCTTACTACCTGGGTATTACTCGGAGCAGGTCAACCTCAACTCTCTATTTACTAATTCCAGTTCCAAAAGGTAGTCAGCGTTTCCCTGTTTAATGACTTCATTCTGCTCTGGGTGCTTCCAGAATTGCCTCGTGTCCAATTCCTGAGGTAGGCAACACACGGGGAGGCAGGTTTCACAGCTCCGGCCTCCTCCAGAAGGACTTTAAGTGGAATTAGTTGAGTCTCGGTTCTGCTAGCTACAGACGTGACCTTCCTCCAGTGCAAGGATAAAGGTGTGACTCCGGCGGTGTACGCTTTTCTGCGTGAGCGTAGTGTCACTTGGCATAAAAATCGGCACCTATGTTCTATAAACCACTGTGCTTATGCCCGGTGCTGAATAAGTAGTCACCTGCTTTCTAGTACATTTGTTAAAATCTGGAGGGGAAAAAAAAAAAAAACAAACCAAGGGAGAAAGTGTGTGTATTTTTACATTAAAGTGGTTTTGTTCCAAAACAAAAGGGATTGTATCACAGGAGTCAAAGATGCCGTGTTCTAGAAGAGAACAGTCTGTCTTTACCAGCAAAAAGCCCAGTGCAGACAGCTGCGCGGAACGCCTTGGCAGCGAGGTGGGTTTAGGAGAAAAAGCTCAGAGGTGCTGGAGGAAGCGTGGGATACAACTTGGAGTGCGGGGGCTGAGTGGCTGGAGGGGGCGGACGCCCCTCTGCTTAGCAGCGGCATGCCTGCCCTCCCTCTCCGGTGGTGTGACGCGCAGCCGTCAGGGCGGCAAGCGTTGGGTGGTTTTGCTTTGCTCAGGAAGTCCAAGATGAAAGCGTTACCACCTGTATTTGGTAATCCTAGGGGAACTGACAAGCAAGTTGTTTTTCAGCATTTACTGTGCCAAGTGGTAAAAACTGTAGGATCTGTCGTATTTCACTCTGACAATAACTGGCTTGGCATTCCGAAGCAGTCGTTCCCGAATTTCAATTTAAGCTCTCTGCAGTGGTCAACTTGCAAACCTTTGCATTAAATCCCTCTTTCCTTGAAGTTGGGAATCTTGGGTATTCTCTCCAGCCGATACCAAACAATATCCACCAACCCGCAGAGGTCTGGCGTTTCTCTTCAGTTAAAACGGAGGTGGCAGATCCCAGCTGAAGGTTGTGACCATGTGAATACCACCCACTGCTGCCCGGGGAATGAGCCCCTCGGGCAATGCCCTTTCCAAAACCACCGGACCTGGAGGGGCTAGAGGCCCTTCCCAAGGGTCCCCTTGTGGAGTATCACTCACAGCTGATCCGTTCATGACATGTGAGGTCCTTTCAGTCTTTAGAGCTTTTCCTTACGAAAACAACGCCATGGAGCCAGGAGAGGACATGATGTGGAAGTACTAAGAGGGGTATTCGTACTGCCTGCAGACTTAGACACCAAAGCTGGAGAATTCCCTCTCTTTCCTGTATAGCTGATGGGCAAAGACAGTATTCAAATTTCAGTCAGACTTCTCCAAAAACCCGGCTGTGGACGCGTCTGTCTCTCTCAGAACTACGCAGAAATAGCAGCTGCCTAAACAATGTTCCAAATCTAGGCAGTGCGAACACGCGCTTGCTCGCTTGCCCAAGTTGACAAAGTTGTTGTATCGCCAGGAGTTGAGGTATAATTCTCTGAATCCCAGCCGAGCGTCTGAGCCATGCTAGGGCCCAGGGAGAAATGGACTGGCCCAGCTATACTTCGCAAGCAATAGGTGGCACTTGTATCCTGTGGTGCCTCCAGCCGCCTCTGCTACCAGCACTAACAGCTGGCAAGAAGCCAACGTGACTTCAAAACGAACGTAGCTGACCCAGCCTCAAAGGACAGAGAGAACAATATTTATATGGGAATGAGTCAGGGAGACCACAGTGAAAGGCAATCATAGAATCGAGGTTGGAAAAGACCGCTGAGATCACCTAGTCCAACCGTCAACCCGACAATGGTGTTCTCCACATCTCTTCAGCAGTCTTCAGAGACCTGATACAAAGCCTATTCAAAGCAGAAGAGCTCTTTCCATCGTTTACCTTACCCATCACTGTATCGGTGCTCCTTGGCGTTATAAGACTGGCAATAGACTGTTGGCTTCCCTTTGCGGGCCTGAAGTATAGCATCCCCAAGTCCATGCTCTCCCCTTCGACGTCCGTTTCTTCCAGGTGGTCTGAGAAAGGTGTTGCGCAGTGCAGCTTCTCACATTCACAGCAGGGAAAGGGACAGCACGTATACAGTATGAGTCCTTCCACAGGGACTATGTTAAACCAACCAGTCCATGCTCATTAGCCGAACGGTGGCACGTGCGTGCTCTCCGCTCGTTATAGATGCGATGCGAAACGCAGCAGCTTAAACAAGAGGTGTCCGTACCGAGCTGTTCTATCTCCTGTTGGTCACAAGGAAATCTATTTATGGGCACCCACCACAGCCCCAGTGATGCACAGCAAAGCTGAAAATCTGCAGCGAATTGGTTTGAGCCCAGAACGGAGACGATGGTCCTGGTTCCCAGCTGATTTATGTGGGAATCCCTGCATGGGAGTGAATGAGGCTGGGATGATCTTCACACAAAGGCCTGGCTGCTTGTCTGTAACTACAAACGAGCAAGAAACTATCTGAAAACCAAGGTGGCTGTTTTCCTTGTGGTGTGAATCATCCGTGGGGCAGAGTGCAATGACTGGGTGTTGTCCCCTGACCTCTGGCTCAGCGGCCTCAGGGCAAATCGTTTCACCTCTGTTCCCCAGCAGTGAAGTGGAGCCAGCGACGCTTGCCGCTTCGGTTACATATTTTCAGACCTACCAGGGAAAGGGGCAATTTATGATGGATATTGCGCTTACGGTTTGTTTGCAAAGTGCTGTTTACGTTTATGATGCCGTAGAAAGGCAACGTAACACCCTTTGTATTTAAAACTTCCGCCATGGGCAAACACTTTGTATTTGCGAAACCTTGGACTCGATCTCCTGCTTACTATCAAGAACCTACCAAAGCGTTCGGCTCAGTGAGAGCCCGGGACTCTCCTTGCCGAAGGAAGAGAGCGGGCTGGGGACTGTTCTATGTACGGAGACTTGGTACGCCAGAAATAAGCATCAGAGTTGTGACTTTCTACACAAAGATAACAACAAAAACACTGATCAAGAAGCCGTGTCACTGGTCAGCTTTGCTTGCGGTCAACGCTTTTTGTGTCCAAGGGCCCGAGGTGTGCAAAATGACCTCAAGTATCCTGTAAGCTTCATCGCACCCTGGGAGCGCGACATGTGAGTAGCAAACCTGCTTTTGAGCTACCCAGCAGTAATAGATATTTTCAGATACGCAGATCCTGAGTATTATTTGGAGGTACTGCAGTTGTTTAGAAAGAAAGAAACCAACAGAAGGGAAATGGGGCAGACTCCTCAGATGTTTGGGGCTTTTCCACAGAATTTGAACGAATTGCCCAATCTCTTTGTGCTTTAATTTCCCAAGCACTAGGGGCAAGGCCACTCTTGACCTCTATCACAGGATGAAGTTAATGTTTTAAAAGCTTACCGATCCTTTAATAAAGAAAATAAAGACCCATACAGTACTAAGAGATGTAATTAAAGCCTTTACACCTGTATATACCAATTTATACGCATGCGTGTGTGGAGGTCAGCAACGGAGTTTGTCTGGCAAAGCGAGCACGTGCGCCGCGGGCAGCACGCGCGGGGGCTAAAGCAAGGAAGCCCGCGGCGGTTCCGAGGAACAGGTCGCCCACCACGCAGGGTGAGGAGGTGATGCCCGTGAAGAGCCAAAAAGGGCGGCTCGGCCTGCCGCTGCAGTCACCCGGGGAGCGCAGAATCGGGGTCAGCTCCTGCCTCCGCTTCATCCCCCCCGGTAGAGATCTTTCCGCTGATCTTCTGCCCGCTCCTAGATGCGTGGGGTGGNACCCAGCCGAGCCGAGCGGGGCCGAGCGCTGCCGAGCGGAGCCGAGCCGAACCCAGCCGAGCCGAGCGGGGCCGAGCCGAGCCGAGCCAGCATGGCCCAGCCGCGCTGCCGCTCCGTGCTCATCACCGGCTGCAGCCGGGGCATCGGGCTGGGGCTGGTGCGGGGGCTCGCAGCCGCCAGTCCCTCCCCGGATTTCGTCTTTGCGACCTGTCGGTACCCCGAGAAGGCGCAGGTAACCGGGGCGGGGGCGGCGGGACTCCCCGGGAGGGGATGCTGCCGGCCCGCCGCGCCTCCTCCGCTCTGCCTGCGCCGGGCCCCCAGCCCCTCGGTGCCGGCCGGGCCGGGCAGGGCTGCCGGAGCTCTGCCTACCCCGGCTGCGCGCCGCAGGCTCCTCAGGAGGGGGCCCCGGCTGGAGACGCAGCCCGGAGGCCACGTCCTGGCAGCTGCCAGGCAGTTTGTCTGGGAAAGCGAGCTGCCCGGGGGGCTAGCGGCGGGGGAAGGAGCGGGCGCTCCTGGAAGCGCCGGAGAGGTCGAGCATCTCTGCGCCCCAGCGCCGGTGTCCCTGCTGCGAGTGCCCGGGCTGGGGCGGGCACCGGGGGCTGAGCTGCCGCCCCGGGCAGGCGGCCGGACCGGTGCCGTGAAAGTCTCCGGGGCTGGAGCGGAGCCCGGGACGGCGCTGCTCTGCGCCTCCCGGAGNCCGTTCACCGCGGCCTTACGAGCAAGGGTTGCTGCTTAGCGGGCGGCCGGAGCCCAGCAGCACGGCGCGGAGGGCTCTGGGTTTGCCCCGCAGGCGCTGGCGAAGCCCGCGTCCAGCTAACCCTACCCGGAACGCCTGAGGTTGGGATCGTTACGAGAGCGGGAAGAACGAATTGCTCGTCCCCTGTGGGAAGAGCCCATCGTTTTCCGGGCGCCCTCTTTTCTTCCTCGCCTCAGGAAATCTCACTCCCCGGCCGCTGAGGGGCGGCTGCGCGGCCCCCGGCCCGCTCCCGTGGGCCCGAGGCCCAGCCGAGCCGCCCGCTCCGGGACCCGCC
>VZTL01049218.1:40721-109575 GCA_013400535.1 Scopus umbretta | reverse complement strand
CCCCGGCCAGCCCCGTCCCCGAGTTTCTCGCTGGGTTTGCAGCTGTAGAGAAGTGTGTCCTGGCCGCCCCCAGCTCTGCGCGGACCTGCAGCCCTGCAGGGGTGGTCCATCCCCCCCCGAAGCCTTCCCAGTGAAAGCCATCCCGGCTTTCCTTGTCTCTGCTGCCTGGTGTGTCTGCGTCCCCAGTGGGAGCTGTGCCCCGTCTGTCTCTTCCCTTTCTCTGCTGGACTTGCAACAAGTGAGAAGGACCAAAGGAATGAGGAATTAAACACTCCTCTCAGCGCCCTTCTCGGCTGGATAGGGACCAGGGCCGTCTGCTGAAAACATAGCTTTTGTTAGATGTTGCTGGTGAATTCACTTGCAGCCCTTTCCCCTTTCAGCCAGCATTCCTGCTGCTACAGCAGAGCAGGAATATGTTCGGACCCCCTCCCCATCCCTGGACTGTTATAAATGACCGTCAGCAAATGACAGGTACGCCCCGAAGCTTTGGGAGGCAAACCGACAGAGGGTTATCGGCTCACTCTGTGGCCACCGGCGTCCTCTCTTGCATCCCTAGTCTGATCTTGACTCTCCTTAGTAAGGCAGAACGCTGCTCGGGCAGCACAGCAATACACGCAGGTATCGCCCTCTTCCTTTCCTAGGAAAACTCGAGTGCTCCAGAGCTGCCAGAATCTGAGCACTCAACTCGGTGACTGTCTCAAACCCCCTACCACAGGCATGCAGTAGAAGAATTGATACCAAAAGCCCTGCTTCTGCATGTCCCCTATTTCAAGCGTGGCATAAGGCTCCCTTAGCGAAAGGCAAATTCCCTGGCATGTGCAGAGGTAAAGAGAGCTTGTACGTCTGTTCCCTTATGGTGGATTTATTCTTTTCGGTGCAAGCTGCGATCACACCATGCTAGCAATAACCAAAATGTAGCGACAACTTTGTTTACTGCTTAGCTACATAAAAACTTTAAAAGATGGTGCCGAGGCTACCGCTTCGAGGATGGTAGTACAGGGTTGGTCAGACGACGACTGCAGTCGGACCACTGGTTCTCCAGTAGCACTGTGCTGCTCTACAGGTCCTTACGAAACTGAAGGCAAAGGTCGTAATTTTGTTTCTTGTTGTCAAAAAATCTCTCCAGCACAAAGGCGCATTTAGGATATTTCTGAATCGAATTGCTGAGAAACAGACCAGCAAGACTGAAATCTGGTGCACAGACTGCCTTTCAGAGCCACTGGTTCCTGCAGCTTCCCCCCTCAGCCCCCCTTCTGCACTACATGAGCTCCTGAACAGGTACTCGCTATCATTCTGTTCGCTTTTAACTCCTGTTACAAGATCTGGCATTTGTCCCAGATGTATTTCCTATTAGCGATTGCACAACGGTGTGGTGCAGTAGTGGTGCAGGAAACCAGCAGAGACATATGACCTGTTGGTAGATAGAAATCGCCCTGCTTAGTTGTTTGTTCTAAAGCTGCTTTAGCTGGTGCTGAGGGAGGTTTTCTTTTCCCCCGATTGGCCCCTGTGTTCAGCAGTGATTTCTCGTTATAATGGTCTTGGATCAATTACATGGAGAATGAAACGGTTCCTTCAATAGGAAGAGCTTCCTAGGAGACATTACACGGACGTACCTTAACACGACTTCTGAGGTTTTTTGCATTGCCAGTACTTAAAAATCTTGAGCAAAAAGGCTGGTGAACCTGCACAAGAAGATGAAATGGACTTCGAATAGCGCAGTGTGCCTGGGAAGAGTCTGGGTCACTCCTCGCTTGCAGCGGCAGACACCTGAAAGGGCTGCTGGCAGTCGTGTCGGTGCAGGCAGGGAGCTGGCCAAGAGCCACGTTCCAGTAACCCCGAGTGGTCATTCTGCAGACTATGTGGGTGCAGCCTAAGCTNCCCCTTTCCCCCCCCCTTTCCCAGAGAGAAAACTTTGCCTTCACTGACTTTCCAGTCAAATCTTGAAAACCCAGAGCTCAGGTTCCTGCACTCCAGAGGCTGGCACTGCAGACTTGTCTTAGTGTACATGCAATGGGCTTTGCCCATCTCAGAGCTGTTTGTTGACCATGCAGACTGGGCTGTAAAGTTGAGCGACTTGTTCTTTCTCTGCACACCTGAGCTGTCAGTGCTTGCTTTTTCCCTTGACAGTGATTCAAGCGGTCTAATTTTGTTTCCTCCCACTTTGCTTTGTGGTAAGTGACCATATGAAAAATCCTGCTTACTATGAGTGCACTGCCCCCCACTTCCTCTCCTGGATCAGAAGATGAACTCAAAGAACAGCAACTTCGGGCAGTTCTCTTAAATTCTGCTCTCGACGTGCTTTGGTAGAGGAGCATTGTCCTGTGGCAGAATGCAGGGAGGGCAAAAAGGGTGGGAAGAGCTTAAGTGAAAAGCCTTTTAAAAACCATCTTCCAGTTTTTAGAGGAAAAGTGATTCAATACGCTTAGCTACTGGCAAATCCAGCACCCACCTTGGGGACGATAGTCAGCAGCAATTCCCCGGTAGCTGAGAATTACCCATACGCTCTCGGCAGAGTGTACGTACGCTGTTACGCAGATGGCTGCATGCTTTGGAGTCCTCCAAACGGTGGACAGACAAGAGGCCCTAGGGACCTGACTTTAGGAAGAGATGCTGGAGAAGAGTCTGACTTTGCTTTCCTTTGCTTACTGCAGAAAGCAGCACGTCTCCTGTAACTTGCTAACCCGGGAACAATGCTGAACAGCTGCAAGCTTTTGCATGTGAGTCTGTGCTGGCAGAAGTTGTAATAACTTGAGTTCTTGTGCTGAATAGCTCCTAGGTGGCCTCCGCAGAACATTTGCCTAACAAATGGGCTTTAGATCACAGGATAGCATGCAGCAGGCCCGCAGGCGCATCTAGATAACCGCTGCCCCTCCTTGAAAAGTACCATACTACTCCTTCAGCCACACTTGGATTCTGATCTGTCTTTACTTGGGCTGCTCCAGCACTGAGAGCGGAAGCAAATCTCTTGCTAAAGAGTCCTGATGTCCTATCTTTGCACTCCAGATGGACAAAACCACAGTACAGTTACTGTTACACAGCCCGTATGGGCTCATGGACATGTCTATAATTCTCCCCTCCTCCTGCTTCTCTTTCTTGCTCTTTCTTCCCCCATCCTGCTTCCCCATAAAAGGGAAAAAACTCCAACCTAAAGTCTACGACTACACCTAATGATGGTGCAGCCCCTGTAGTCCCCCCTCTGACTTGCTGAGGTATGGAAGGAACAGATGGCTTCGTGGGGAAGCGAGGTAGCTGAAGGGATCCAAATGGCCGTGGTGTAAATCCATTTACAGTGCTTCCTGGGCTTGGCTCGGCTCTGCTAGGCTGTGCTGAGAGCTGCAAGTGGGACCTCAGGACAGGAGCATCTCTTGTTCCTCCTGCTCTCCCCGCAAGCCCAAGTGTGTTCCCAGGCGAACAAGAAAGCATTCGGTTCCTTGCTGCTCAGGAGTCCTCCGCTGGGCTCTGGAAAGCTTCCAGGGCATAACGTGCCATCTCCCTTCCTCTGAAGTAGGAGGTAGCGTTACTAACAGCGCCGTGTCTCTTCCCTGGTCAGGCACAGCTCTCGCTGAAGCGCTGCTGCACGCTGTCTCTGTCAGGTTTTGGTTTTGGTTTTTTCTTTGCTACGTACTTGAGCCACGCGGTCTGCTATTGGGAAGAGCAGCGGAGCAATCTCTGGAGCAGCGCGCTAGCAAGATAGATTATCAGGCAAAGGGGGCATTCTTGAAGTCTTTCTAATTTTGGGTTATTGCAGTGTTGTGTTGTGTGGTGTTTTTTTGTTTTGTTTTTTTTTTTTTTTTCTGGGAGTGTTTTGCACTTCCTACAGCATTAAGGTCTGGCTCTTCTTGNATTGTTGAGTATTTGGGGGTGCATCTTAAGCTTTTTTTTTTTTTTTTTTTTTTTTTGGGGGGGGGTTGGTCCCTGCAAGGTTTATCCTTGGTGGATCAGGGTGCGTTTTTGTTCTTTGTAAGGACGTCTAGGCCATGTGCTGTGCTTTGGCAGTACATCAATAGAAACCTCTGCAGCCAGCTGAAAGCATATTTCTAACAGATGGGTTTGGAAACTCCACAAGGAAGGGAAATCTTTACTGGAGGAACTGTAGTAGTCTCACTAGTAGTATCTGTCCCATCTGCAATGCACAAAGTTGGCACAAAACTTTCTGACCTTCTGAGGTGTGTTTCCACCATGCCGCTAGTCCTTCTACCTGGCAGAGGGCAAGCACAGACGTGCTGCAGCCTCTAGCAGTGGGAGTCTTAGCACATTATACAACTGATTATCTCAAAGCTCGGATCCAATCTGGCGATGTTGCTCGAGTGTGGTAAGGTAAGGAAAGGCAAAGGTTCAGTGATTTTTCTCCCCCCNGTCTAATTTTGTTTCCTCCCACTTTGCTTTGTGGTAAGTGACCATATGAAAAATCCTGCTTACTATGAGTGCACTGCCCCCCACTTCCTCTCCTGGATCAGAAGATGAACTCAAAGAACAGCAACTTCGGGCAGTTCTCTTAAATTCTGCTCTCGACGTGCTTTGGTAGAGGAGCATTGTCCTGTGGCAGAATGCAGGGAGGGCAAAAAGGGTGGGAAGAGCTTAAGTGAAAAGCCTTTTAAAAACCATCTTCCAGTTTTTAGAGGAAAAGTGATTCAATACGCTTAGCTACTGGCAAATCCAGCACCCACCTTGGGGACGATAGTCAGCAGCAATTCCCCGGTAGCTGAGAATTACCCATACGCTCTCGGCAGAGTGTACGTACGCTGTTACGCAGATGGCTGCATGCTTTGGAGTCCTCCAAACGGTGGACAGACAAGAGGCCCTAGGGACCTGACTTTAGGAAGAGATGCTGGAGAAGAGTCTGACTTTGCTTTCCTTTGCTTACTGCAGAAAGCAGCACGTCTCCTGTAACTTGCTAACCCGGGAACAATGCTGAACAGCTGCAAGCTTTTGCATGTGAGTCTGTGCTGGCAGAAGTTGTAATAACTTGAGTTCTTGTGCTGAATAGCTCCTAGGTGGCCTCCGCAGAACATTTGCCTAACAAATGGGCTTTAGATCACAGGATAGCATGCAGCAGGCCCGCAGGCGCATCTAGATAACCGCTGCCCCTCCTTGAAAAGTACCATACTACTCCTTCAGCCACACTTGGATTCTGATCTGTCTTTACTTGGGCTGCTCCAGCACCGAGAGCGGAAGCAAATCTCTTGCTAAAGAGTCCTGATGTCCTATCTTTGCACTCCAGATGGACAAAACCACAGTACAGTTACTGTTACACAGCCCGTATGGGCTCATGGACATGTCTATAATTCTCCCCTCCTCCTGCTTCTCTTTCTTGCTCTTTCTTCCCCCATCCTGCTTCCCCATAAAAGGGAAAAAACTCCAACCTAAAGTCTACGACTACACCTAATGATGGTGCAGCCCCTGTAGTCCCCCCTCTGACTTGCTGAGGTATGGAAGGAACAGATGGCTTCGTGGGGAAGCGAGGTAGCTGAAGGGATCCAAATGGCCGTGGTGTAAATCCATTTACAGTGCTTCCTGGGCTTGGCTCGGCTCTGCTAGGCTGTGCTGAGAGCTGCAAGTGGGACCTCAGGACAGGAGCATCTCTTGTTCCTCCTGCTCTCCCCGCAAGCCCAAGTGTGTTCCCAGGCGAACAAGAAAGCATTCGGTTCCTTGCTGCTCAGGAGTCCTCCGCTGGGCTCTGGAAAGCTTCCAGGGCATAACGTGCCATCTCCCTTCCTCTGAAGTAGGAGGTAGCGTTACTAACAGCGCCGTGTCTCTTCCCTGGTCAGGCACAGCTCTCGCTGAAGCGCTGCTGCACGCTGTCTCTGTCAGGTTTTGGTTTTGGTTTTTTCTTTGCTACGTACTTGAGCCACGCGGTCTGCTATTGGGAAGAGCAGCGGAGCAATCTCTGGAGCAGCGCGCTAGCAAGATAGATTATCAGGCAAAGGGGGCATTCTTGAAGTCTTTCTAATTTTGGGTTATTGCAGTGTTGTGTTGTGTGGTGTTTTTTTGTTTTGTTTTTTTTTTTTTTTTCTGGGAGTGTTTTGCACTTCCTACAGCATTAAGGTCTGGCTCTTCTTGAGTCAGAGAGGACTGTGGATTTGGGGCAGTCTGCAGCAGCTCCTTGTAAGCTATTACAGGATCAAACCGTAAGTTGGCTGTACACTGTGACACTGAATAGCCTGTCTCGGAGAGACATGGGCAAATATGATACACCTTTGACTTTGTCCTGAGTGCAAGCAGGGTGATGTGAAAGGATACCCAGGTACCCTTTGCCTGACAAAGCTGCCTACAAGCTATGGTAGTTTGGCTTGAGTGCTTCCAACTGGCCAGGTCCTTTCCAAGAGTTGTAACTGAAGTGAATAATGCTTTCATAAAGAAGGCAAAGTAAATCTTGCTGAATGACAAAGACAACGTAACATTCCTGGTTGAAATCTAGCAATAAATACCCTGTGTACGGATTAATCTGTATCTGGAGCCTTGAGTGCCAGAGGATTGTGTTTAAATTGGAGTAGGCTGACTTTGTTAATCATAATTAAAATCAGCAAGCAGGAAATAGCGGATGCTCATCAGAGTTTAAATTTTTCTTGGAATCCCTAAGAGTTGATTCTCAGGGGTGACTATTCAGGTGCAGGGCACTTCTAGAGCTACGGTGCTGAACACAGTATGAGGGGGTTGTGTTGTGGGTTTTTTTGTTTGTGGTTGTCTTGTTTGTTTTTAAATTGGCTGTCACAGTACGCTACCTAAAAATGACTTCGCCTGGGATGTGTTGGCTGTACCTACTGTCTTTAAATGAAACTCCATAAACTGACACTAAAATACAAGCGGCACTTCAAACAGCAGTACCAACGAGCTCTCTTATGCTTCTGTATGCCTTGCCTTTGTGGGCTGCCCTGGCCCCGTTAGACCTTTTCTTCCCAGGGCTGTAACCTGTTGTCCTGGGTGCAGTGCCTCTGCGCTAGCCTGTTGGCATAAAAAAAGTAGTAAGCACAAGTCTGCTGCAAAAAAACCTTGCAGACAACTTTAGTGCTGTAGGTTTGTTTTTTGTTGTTTTGGGGTTTTTGTTTGGGTTTTTTTGGTGGTGTTTTTGTTGTTGTTTTGTTCTTAATGCGGGGAGAACAAGGCATTTGACAGATGACCACAGTGAGTTTCAGGAAAGCTTATCCCTTCAGTGGGGAGTCAATAACTAGTATATGCATGCATTACAGTAATATTTTTAGAGTTCTCTGGACACAGGAGGCTTTTGAGCTCTTTGATCAAAACTGCTTGGGGTGGGGGAAGAGGAGAAGCCACGTGCGTGGCTGGTGGCTTGAAACGGCCATATCCGATTGCGCTGCCATGAACTCGGTCCTCCTCCCCGCATGTTCCTTCTAGTCACAGTAGGGAAAAGAATAGGCTTTTCTTCAATTTTTAGGTTTCCTAACTGGATTTTTCAGCTTACATTTGTATCGGGTGGAGTAGCATTCTTGAAGCCCACAGCTGTCTAAGTTAGCTTTATGCCTGGGAGCAGCTTCTGAGAAACTTAAACCACTGAAGTGGGAGTCACTTGTTAACTAAGTAATTAACTAAATGGAAAAACCATTGAATTTTAAACCTGATTTGCATGCAGCAATTGTAATGTCACGCTGTTTATGTTCTGGAGAATGCTTAACGCTACGCTGTTTGGAGTTCCTAACTGAACATACTGCGTTCTCACTTCAGGAGCCTCCCAGTTGCTGTCACTACACAAAACGTCTCTGGCCTTTTAGCAAAAGTTAGTAGCTTGTTCCTGTCAGAGAGTAAAGCAATCTGACTATAAATAAATGAACAAACCTCAAGAAGCCAGAGCACTTCTGGAGTTCATTATCAAGTAAGTGATACTGTCAAACTAAAGTTCAGTGGACAGTCCAAAGCCACGTAATTATTGCAGGCCTTGACATGGCAGAAGTATTTCATGCCTGATTATCAATAAACAAGATAGCGTGTTCTGGGCCTTTAATCTGTTGAAAACTGTCCCATTAAGCCTTATCCAAGGGAAGGAATGTCTTCTGGTCTTGTGCTTTTGACTTGTTCCTCTTCCTTCCCCCTCCCTTTAGTAGCCTTAACCGCAGTTGTAGATTGTCCTCCGTGGCAGAACAAATTTTCTAAACAAGCCTGGAGAGAATACTGCGGAGTATGAACTGAGATAAAAGATGTAATGCATTATAGCTTGACAGAGGACATGGAGTCCCGAAGTGCCTCCAAGAGGCAAAGAAGTACTCTTTCAAAATCAGCCTTCCTGACCCCTATTCCCAAAGGGCTCCTAAAGAAATGGATTTGCCTGAGCTGGAATGTTTGTCCAGGGTTGCTCAGTCTCCTAACCATGGCTGGAAGTATGTAATCCATCTGTTACATTTGGCCACACTTCCCACTTGGCTACATGGCACAGAAACCTAAGTATTCCAGCTTGGCATATAAGTCCAATTTGGACACCCTTTCTCCAGCAGCAACACGAGTACAGTACTAATTTTCTCCAAGTCATTCTTCTACTGAGAGGTAGTAGACAGGTGACTGAATTCTAGCTATCTAGCAGAGAGAGAATTATTCTCGTGGACAGTTGCTGTGTATGTTAACCAATTTCATGCGTGCTTTACCTTCAGTTATAGGAATTGAAGCTAATGAGAGTGCTGGGAAACAGAATTTCCATGGGAAAAATTGCTAGGAAATTTTTCCTGCAAACAGCAATTCCAAATGGCTTTTCTTAAGCATTCCTGTTGCCCTGAACTGATGCCTAGCACTAGCTGAGCTTCAGGAGAATTACGCTTTTCTTCCAGAAGTGGGGAATTACTGGCTTGGAATGCAGTCTGAGCACTGAGTCTGCTGTGGAATTGGCAACGGTAGCCGCTTGATCGAAGACCTTTGGTTACACTGCAAACACACCCTTGAGCTGTACACACTGAGATCTAACTCTGTAATCTAGCGTGCTGGTATCTTGACTAAGCAGGTAAAGAGTCCAGTTTCTTGGAGCAGTGGATCTTGCTCTCAGGAAAGCTGCTCAGCAGGTTGGAAAGCAAAGTAGCGTCACTGCCTTTGGTCCAATTCTGAAAATAAACGGCTGTTACAGTTCTGGAAGTGCAGATCTCAGACTGTTTTATGTAATAGCCGTGTGTGTGTGTGTATATATATAAAAGATAACACAAATAATTTTTTTCTTCCTAGGAACTCCAGCAGCTTAGCAAGCAGTACAGCAATATTAAGCTCCTCCAACTGGGTGAGTAAAGGGCTTACACAGAAGTATGTTCAACTAAGTCAGGTGAGCGCATCTTAAGAAACTGGTCTCCTGGGTGATCAGTAGCTGTACATGACCTCCAGCAGCTGAAAATGGTCACCCTCATCTAAAGATAACACTGGGGAAACACAATCTTCATAAAGACTTCCATGCGTTGCCGTCTCTGTGTGCTGCCTAAACGTCGCCGCCCAGGCTAATGCCTTAGCTTTGGTTTAGCATGTGCTGTGTAGGGACAGATGGCATTTGAAGCACACCATTCACTGCGGCTATTCTTGGCTCCTCTGTGCAGATGTGGTCTGTGAAAACAGCATCAAGAAAGTAGTCAAGGAAGTGGAAGAAATTGTGGGAGACAAAGGTCTGAACTGCCTCATTAACAATGCTGGCATCAATGTGCTTGCGTCCTTGGAAGAAGTCACAGCAGAGACAATGCTCACCATTTATGAAACCAATACAGTTGCCCAGCTGATGGTCACCAAGGTAAGAATTGGGAGGAATGTGCTTCATCTATGGTACTCTAAGAGGCTTTTCCACTAGTGAGCTTGGACCAGCTGTCCAAGCATTTGTCACCTTGGAACTGCGCAGATACAGGTCTGATATCAAACTGCATGCCTAGAGAGCTGCAAGAGATCCTTTCTATCAAGAACCTTTCTCTTTATTTAAATCCATCTGGTATGAGATTACTTCAGTGGAAGGTGGGCAGAAGAGACTGAAGGTCCTTGCTGCTGACAGCTGGCTGTTACAGAAAGGTTTCCTGTGGTCAGCTTGTCTGGGGAGCCATCACTATTCTGTGCCGGTGGCACAGAGTTGTACTGCAATTCTTTATAGAGCAGAACCTGAGGGTCTGGCTTGCCTTGAATGGGCCAAGAGCAAGCTGACCAAATTAAAACAAACTCTTGTTTTCACAGGCGTTTCTACCCCTTCTGAGGAAGGCAGCCCAGCTGAGCACAGGAATGGGCTGCCATAGAGCTGCTATTATCAATATGTCCTCTCTTGCTGCCTCCATGCAACTCGTCCAGGCTAATGAGATGTTCCTCAAGGTCTACCCCTACAGGATAGCAAAGGTTCGTAGGCTTCCCTGGGCAGTGCTCACTGGGTGGGGGCAGGCCTGTGAGTGAAAGGCCACTCTGAGCTTAAGACGATGACCTGAGGCGTGCAGCACTTCCTTGGATGGGCTGACACGGGAACTGTTCTTGTTCACATGGGTGGAAATGGGACCTGTGAAAACTGTACATCTGAGGCAAGCATGCCAACTTCTTAAGAAGAGGCTCACAAATGCTCCCATCGCTACCCCGATATAGATCCATTTCAGAGGGACTTGGCATTCAGGGAAGAACTGGTGCCATTGAGTGTGTGTCCTATTAGCTGTGTTCCTCTCCAGTCCAAGCAAGATAGCAGGCATGAAACTCAACAAAAGGTATGCTGGCCTGTACGTAGTAATGCTAGTTAGTGAGAGGTGAGCTTTTAGTTTTGTCACATCCATAGAGTGAGTTTGTACGAATAGTCAAGGTTAGACATACAGTTTCTCCTACACCACCTACTCATAAGCTGTTAATGTGCTTGTTTTCCCTGTTCAGAAGTAAAAAACTGAATGTTTGTGTAGTGATCATTGCAGAAAAACTGAGTCCTTATGTCAATATTATTTTCCCCACAACTCCTTGGGATTTTCAAATGCTACTTTATCTTCCATCATCATTTAGTTTCATCTTTGGGCAGGAAGCTTATGGTGATAGAGCTTTCACAGTGCTTCTCTTAACAGATATCTCTGAGAATGGAGCCCCCACTAAGTCTGGATGAGTTACTGTGATACCGTTACAGCATGGTGGAAGGGAGGTGGCGATTAGCTTGGCTTAAGGTCTTGCTCAAGGTTTGTAAAACCAGCACACTAATAGATGGTTTCCACTCTTGTAGACTGCACTGAACATGATCACAAGGTGTCTTGCTGCAGACTTGAAATCGGATGGAATTCTCTGTATTTCTTTGCATCCAGGCTGGCTTCAGACAGACATGGGCGGAAACATGGTAAGTGACAGCTCTTTGGAAAGGTGAAAGTATGACTCCCTCGTTGTCCCAACCCTTGAGCAAGAACTCCCTGTACAGTACACACTTCTGTGCACTGCAGAGGCACACTGTGAAATACGAAAATACATCTCACTTGATTCTAGTAACGCCTTAAATGCATTTGATTCTCTTCTGTAGGATGTTCCCAGTAATAATCTAAGCTTGGTTTGCTCTAGGCTCCCATGCAGGTGCAAGAGGCTATCCCAGGTATTCTCTCCGTTCTGGACCGTCTTGGTGAAAAAGAAAATGGTTCCTTCCTGGACTGGCAAGGGGAAACTCTACCATGGTAGAGGTGCACAATATGCTACAGAAGCAGCATATCAGTCACTATTTAACTTGGGCCACTAATGTCTGTGTCTCTAGGGTTTTCTTACACACTAGTTGAAATAGCCACTCTGATACCCAGGCTCTCTCTAGGAGTATTTGGGAAGTGAGGCGGCTGACTCTTTTACTTGGTATTGCTACTGCTCTGTCCTAACGCTTCCTGCAACTGCTACTGTGCTCTTAGTGATGGGTATCTCCTGGAATGATCTAAAATAGATTAAAACCTGCAAGTTAAATCCAGGGGCTGGTTCCTCTTCACTTCCAAAACCAAAGCGGGCCTCTCGCTTTCTGCAGAGGTAAATGACCTGACCTCAGAGTAAGGCTGGTGTAGGCTGTCAGACTGCTGTATGTTCAGTCTGCTAAAGTCATGTCTCTGGAAAAGGTCCTTCAGTTTCCTTCAGTCTTAACTGAGCCAAGGCTGAAATTGTCCAGCTCCAAACTACGTGAATTTGGTAGTTCTGTAAATTCCTCAGCAACCTCCGAGTGTCCCCAGGTTGACAGCACACACCAGACCCTTGCTTTGTTCCCAGCGGGTGACTAACATTCTGATATGGGGGTGGGAATGTTGTTTTGTACAGAAACTTCAAAAATGTCTTCAATAAAGTCTTGTTTAAACAAACAGTCTGTTTACTAAACTACTTCAGTTCATTTCTCTGTGTGTAGGTTTCTCTTTACGGGTTTCTCTTCCCCGAGCAGAGAACTGTCTGTTCTTCTGTCTTCTTCTGAACTTCTGTCTTGCAAGAAGAAACTCTGACCATTGCCGTCTCATTCAGGCTAGATGGGTTTAACGTGGTGGGGTGTACCTGAAGCTGAGGCAGACCCTTGTTCTGGTCTGAAACTCTCAAAGCAGCTGGTGAAAAGATCTCTGTGTTCTGGCCGAGGTAGGGATAAAAGCAAAAAGTTCTTTGAAGTCTGGGACTGGCTTCAACATCACTCCCTCATGCTAGCTGATGAGGCACTTTCATGCTGTGCCAAGGGGGTAGGTTCCTGTACCAGGTGAGAAAAGACAAGGAACAGCCAGGTAAGTGGGAAAGAGAGGTGTGGCTGTTCCTGGGCAGCAGCCACTGGGAGACCTGCCCCTAGGTGCAGCCCGGGGTGTGTGAGGGAGAGGTGTCTAGCTGTGATCCCCACCGTGACGGGATATACAGCCTCACTATAACAACTTGTCACCCGACACTACCGCACTGACCTGTTTTTAGTGGCGTGCTGCTGTGACTGAGCAGGTGGACAAAAATTCAGTGCCTTCCTGTCAGCTGAAGGCCATTGACTTTCCATCTCCAAGTGTGACTGTAGTACCAGCACAGCCCTCATAGGTAAGGGGCAGGCTCAGTGCGAACTAGTTGAACTGTTTAGGTTTTATGGAATGTCAGATGCTGGGTGGGGAAAAGGAGTCAACGTGCCTTCTGCAGCATGCCGTGAAGAGTGCTGATGGAAACAGTCCCCACTCTGTGACTCAGATGGGTGGGAGTGGGAGAAGAGATGGCCGCAGGGAAGCGGATGGCCTGTTTGCAGAAGCCTTGCAAGCGCTTCCTTCTCTGGATGCTTCCATGCAACGCCAGGTCGCAACCCAGGGCCCTGCTCCTGCCTGCCCCGTCTGTGGTGAGGGCACACAGCCCCGCTGAGGCAACCCAGCCAGGCCGGCCCAGCCCGTGGCACCGCCATGCTCCAGCACCTTCCCCGGCCGCCTGCCGCCCAGGCCTCCGAGGACGAGGACGGGGCGTGCTGCTCGCCAGTGCCTTTGCCCTGCTGCGTGGCCACCGAAGGAAACCCTCGGTGGTGGGAGAAACCGGGACCCTGAACCAGGACCCTGTGCCCGACTGCAGGGTGGGGAAAGGGGCTGGGGAAAAGGGACGGGGCAGGGGCCAGGGCAGAGGCAAGGGACCGCGGCTGGGGCAAGGAACTGAGGCAGGGGCAAGGGACCAGGGCAGGGGCAAGGGACCAGGGGCCGGGGCAAGGGACCACGGCTGGGGNCGTGCGGGCTTCGCCTCGGAACGCGGGGTAGCGGTGGGGCTTGCTGGCCGGGCTGCGGCGTGGGAGGCCGCCGCTCGCCGAGCGCAGGGCTGCGGGCCGCCCCGCGTCGGTAGCGGCCTTTCGTTAGGCCGCGGGCGCCTTCTCTGCGGGGCGGATTCCGCGGTGGAAGCCAGGCCTCCGGGCTGAGCTGGGCGGGAGTGCGCGGGTGGGCCGCGGGCTGGAGTTACCGTGGGTTTAAACCGGGAAACAAACCTGTTTACCTCGTGTTTGAGCCTGTGAAGCGGGAACAGCCGAAGCTGCGTTAGCCGCCTCTGCCTCTCGGCTGCAGCAGTGCTTGCGGGCCAGGCTCCTACAGCAAAACCCGGCGGCTGGTGAAGCGAGGAGGGTGCTTGGAGTGTCTCAGCCCCTCTTTTGGGGGCTTGGGGTTAAAGGTAGACTTTTTTTTTTTTTTTTTTGAAAAGTGCAAAACCACGTCTGCCTCATTGAATAAATGTTCTTATTTTAACAGTCATTACTGGCTCTGACAGTGAACAAAGTGAAACAGTATGTTAATATCACAGCTGACTTCCCAGTTACTGAAGGTTTCACGAATTGCAGGTAAACAGATGTTGTGTGACCTAGTTTTCTGTTTGGTTTTGGTTGTTTTTTTGTTTGTTTGTTTGTTTTGGGGGAGTAATTAGGCTCCCAGAAATTTCTTTTCCAGCAAGCAGTGCAAGAGTGGTGAGGCTGTTGTTGATTCGGTAGTTGTGGAATGTTACTGTTTCTCTGATCTATTCTGTCAGTGTTGTGTAGCTCTGATCTGACCTCCTTTAAGCTTAGGAGGAGATTCCTTAGCAGCAGAAGGGCTCAATACAGCAAACGGTTCCTAGCCATTCCAAATTGCACTTACACGGTTTACACAGTAAAATATTGTATAATGTAATTTTAGCAGATGGTGTTACAGCAACGTAATTGCATTCAAATTAAAAAAGGCTTCCTTTTGTGATGGGAATGTAATTTTTGTAAGCAGCTTCCTTTATTAGGTTATTCTGGCCACAGGTGTCTGGTGATTTGAGAACTGGACAGAGCTCTTCTTAAGATACTGTTTGAAAATTCTGCCTCTTAAGTGAAATTCTTTTCTTCTCAAAGGCCACCTTTTGCCAAGGACAGTGTCTTCCTTTCTTTGCTGTCATTCTACGTCTGCGCACTATAGCACACAGCCATCTAACAAGAGTGGAGCCCAGCCTCAGCGGTGGTATGCTCTGGACCCTGAACTGGAAGAGATGCTGATCCCCAGAAAACTTTCCATCAGCCCCTTAGAAAGCTGGCTGACAGTTAGGTACTCCCTTCCCAAAGCAGAAGTCCTGAATGCTCAGGAGGAAGTGGGCAACGAAGCTCTCCAGCGATATGACTGTCCCCCATCTGTCGAGGGAGCTGATGTGGAGGAAGGAGAGGGAACACTTAGCAACAAACTTCAGTGTAAGAACGTTTTGAAGATTCGCAGAAGGAAAATGAATCGGCACAAGTTCAAAAAGCTGCTGAAGCGAAGAAAGTTTGTACGGAGGAGGATAAAGGAAGGTCGCAAGAAGAAACGTCAGGTAAGTTCAGGGTAGAGAGAACTTGCTGACATAAACGTCCCCGCTTCTCAAACTGGCCTCTCTTCAGGTTTTGCATGATGTTTTTCAGTGGAATTGATTTTGGGAAAAACGGCAGCAGCTTGGAGAGCCTTAATTAATTCAGTATTTACTGGTACAATATTTTTCTCTGTTTTGTGTTTGGCCTGTACATTTTCAGAAGTTGTAATTTAGAATATTTCTGCGGTTGTAAACATGTATGTGTGGTAGTTCCTAGGCGTAATTTGTCTTGCATGACAGTAACTTATAAATACATGGCTAATGGAGAAGAATTTTAGCGTTTGTGTGCAAGAGTAATTCACACGTGTGTTATATCAGGGAGGCTGGTTTAATTTCTTTCCTGTCTTGCCAGCCTCCTCAAGTGCTTCTTAATGTCTTTTTCTGTATAGAAGCCTTTTAGTTCCCTCAACAGAAAGGGTGAGGGAAGACATGGGCCTTCATTCAAACTGTAGATGTTCTCATTCAACGCTGCCTTTCGGTAGTCTGTTAGGTTTGCTATGATATAGTTTAGTTCATTCTCTGGTAATTTTCACCTTGCCTAGATGCAAATTGGGGTTAATTGTAATCCCATTTCTTCAGATTTGTAGGAAGCAGTGTGGAACACTTTATGGTGAGGAAATCCTCTTAATTTTCTTACAGTTTCATCTTCCATCTTCGCAGTTTTCCTCATACAAGACTTTTAAAATGATGCTACCAGGATCCTTGTGCATGTTAACTTGTTTTCTGCAGTAAGACTAACTATTTTGACACATAGAACAAGCTGGCTACTTAAAAGCATTTGTTTCCTTTGTGTGTGTTATACCTAGCTTCTCCTTGGGACAAGTGGCAGTGGCTGAATACTTGAATGTTGCTTCTGAGCTATATTACTATTTTTTATTTCTTTTCTTCTGTTTTAGATAAAATTTGAGAAAGATTTGGAGCGCATCTGGAAAAGAGCTGGTTTGAAAAATCCTCCTGCGGGATGGCAAACACCCAAGATATTTCTGAAAAGTTCAAAGCGCTAAAAACACTTGTAAATGAGTTTTAACCTGTAACTGTAATTAAAAAGTATTTAAGTATGCGGATTGCTTTTAACCTTTTTCTGAGTGTGATGAAATTAGTAGGAGGAAACTTTCCATCGTGGTGAGCAGTTTTCCAAGGACAAACCCGACAGCAATATGCTTTTCCTCCTCAGAAGAGTGGTGTGAGCCCTTGTATACTGACTTGGCCCGGCTGTGTACAGTCCTTCGCTGCTTCCCCCAACTGGATGTCTGAGCAAAGGTGTCTTAGACTGCAGTTGAATTCCTGAAGTTGCTATTTAAGATTAGACTGAACGATGCACTATGAGAACAATCAGTTGTGGCAGATGGGCTAAGTGAAAGAATTTTTCTGACTGTATGTAAGACACAAGCATTTTGAAAAGTTCTTTTCAAAATCACATTCTTTCATAGTCTCGCTATAGAAGGGCTGGTGTTTACTAAGCGTTACGGTGAAATAGGAATTGGATCAGAATTCCATAGACTATATCTGCAAGAGCTTTAGTTTTCACTTACCTGAAGCCTTGGTGTGCATGTGCCCTAAGCACTGCATCAGCATCCTTAAAAGGCTTATTTATTTTTTCTGTTCTGTTTTGTGCTAATAAAAAATAGTTACTTTTTTTTCTACGCTTGACCCCTGTCATGCAGAACACCCAGATATTGGTATCAGTAAAAGTTCAGGGCTAATTATTCATTAACTACAAAAACTGCTTTGTGCCTGAGATAACCCTGTTGTAATCAGATGGTTTTACATGATTGAAGAGAGTCACAAAAGCTGTGAAAAATAGAGGTGTTTATTTTAAACCTTGACAGAGGTCTTTATATCTGGGTTCTGCTTTTCGTTTTCTGTTTGAGGCAGTTGACTTCTGTTCTGTGTGGTTTAGCTTTTCCCTGTCTGTATTCCAGCAGATAATGGAGTGGACTGACCCCTGAGAGGAAGGAGGGAAAAAGAATGAGCTCCCTTAGGCTTGTCATTCTGCAGCATACCAGGAAGCTACCCTGGAAATGCATTTCCTTTTATCTCCTAGGAGCAGAACACCTGACTAAACTGAAAGGGAAGAAAAAAATAATCTGTGGAACTCATTGCTGCAAGGTACAGTTGAATCTCGCTGCAGGAAGGACAGGTGACTCGCACACAGGGAACGTGTCTGAGGTTCTGCGTATGGCGCTCTGCTGTTTTTGACGCTAGATGGCAGTAAATTCCAAGCCCCCGAAACTCCTTGGCGATTAATGTGGAAGCTAGCTGGCTCTTTATGTTGGTATTTTAAGGAAAGGATACACCCACACTTAAAAACTGATGAATCTTGCTAGAGAACTGTTGGCATTCTGAGAACTATATTGAAGTCCTGTAGAAACGTGTGGTTAGCACGTCGTTATAGTTCTTTTTTCCAAACTGTGTTAACTATGCAACTTTGATCAAAAAAATTAAAACGATGTTCCATGCTTTTTGTGCTTTAAATAGGCTGCAGTTTCTTTTAACCAAGACCAGTAGGACTCTCTCCTTCAGCCTATTGTCAGGATTTCAACGAAGAGGAGGATGTTTCGCCATGAGCCTTAGAAACTCACCAAGCAAGAGAAGATTGAGTGTTGATTCTGGCTTACAGGTTTGTTAAATATGCAGAGTGCACCTAGGTGTTTCTAAAGTATCAGTACATGTTCCCTGCACGAAGGTGTATAGATGAACGGCTGGGACCTGAGAGGATTAGCACCTTTGAAGTCAGGTCTGTGTCTTTTTTCCCCAGTCACGTTTGTTTTAAGAGCCCTTATGCCAGCATTGTTGTTCTCTGTCAGTCCTATGGCTTCTCTTACTGGCTCTTAGTCCAAGGTTGCTGTTTTTCTGCCTAGGGAAAAATGATAATCACTTTGCACATTTGCAGGAGATTGTTGGCTGCTGAGGAGTTGGGATGCCTTTGGAATTACATGGAGCAAAAGACTTCGTAGAAGACAGCAGTAGCATGCCCTGCTTATTTATCAGTGCTGTACCTCTGATTCCTGTTTTGAAGTTTATTCTTCCTTGATTTTCTTTTTGTCTTACTTAATCCTGTAACTTGCATCTTTGTTCTCTGCTGTGGTCTCTAAATCTACAAACTGCCCAAGGGTATGTTATCCATTTTTCTCCACTAGGGCTTAGGTTAGGCTCATCTCTCTCTGCTTTGACATAAACCCTCTCTTGCTCTTGGGGAGCATCGTGATGGGGCTGTAGATCACAAACTTGTCCATTGTACTCAAGTCTGCTAGGATCGTGCAGGCAGAGAACTTCATATGCCATTTTCCTGGATCAGCACCACCACCTTTTTCTCTAACTTGTTTTTACCTTTTAACTACTAGGGATAGTAACTAGAAAGAGAATTATTGAAATAGTGGGAATTGCAAAGCATAATACTTCATTACCTTGTGATGCTCCAGTGCAAGTGAACTCTTGTACTATGGCGATGATTGTGTTACATTTGGGTACTTGTGTTGTGGATTGCGAGTCTCCATGAAGTAAAGTAGCTTATTAAATGGAATGCTCTCTAAGTCCAGTCTTCCAAGTTGTAGTCTGCCAAGAGTAGTCATTACTTTTATGTCCATTAGACATAATTACACAACCATGTGTAGAAGTCTGGAACTACTGTGTAATTTACAAAAGTGTCTGTAAACCATCCATGGCAGTTACTGCCAGTCTTAGTCATATAAATGCTATATTCCTTTTTGCTGAAGTACCTCAAAGCATGGCGCAGGATTTGTATTTCTTTGTGGCAGATACTGCAAAGACTCTTTGTCTTACGTGGCACTAATCAGATAACACATACTAGGGTTGTATCAGCTTGCTTTAACTCTCGTGACCACAGGATGCAATTTTAAACTCTCACTTCGCAAAACGGGGAGAATCAGATAGACGAAAGCTGCACCTATTTTTTTCTGTAGGGGGAGCACAAGTACATGATACACTATTCACAAAGCTTTATTGTGAGTTGCTGCTCCTCTCCAAAATATGTGTGTACCAATGTACTTGCACACTTAATAGATGTATATGTACATATGTAGCTGTGGTTGCAAAAAAAAAAAAAAAGGCTGCAAGCAGGAAAGGTTTGACTTTTATAATTCTCAAAATATTTGAGACTTGAAGATTTTTCCTTCATCTCCTTACTACGTTGTTCTGAGAGGAAATGGTGTCAGCAGGACGTTGCTAGAGGAATTCACGTTGTGTATTACAGAGGCTGGAGACATCCAGTGGGATGGTGATTTTGTGTTTGAAACTGCCTGACAGTCATTGGTCTGGAAAGGTCCCTGAAAATCAGAATAGAAAACCAATTACACTCGTGCTTACATGCCTAATTCTTGGATTGCATGCACTTAAATACAGACGGCAAGCTCCGTTAGCTGAACATCAAGTCTGGTAGTTTTAACACAGCAGTCAGGTTTGTGCCGAAATGAGTTGGCTCTACAATAGGAAGTCAGATGACTCACAAAGGATAAAAATTCTGAATTTTGTTTCTCTTAGCCAAAGCAGCACATTGCAAACTCAGAGGGTATTCTGCCTTTTGGAAAGGTCAAAACCCAGCAAAATGGTGGTAATGAGCTTCTGACATAAATGTAGCAGAAATACCATTTCTTTCTAATGCTAGCAAATAATGGTTGCTGGCAAACTTGAGATTTGAGTTGTCTCCTTGACCTGGGTAGCAGTGTTTCTTACTAGGGTGGGAGTTAAATGCATTTTTAGGAGTCTTCTCTAGAAAATGTGTTGTTCAATTGCATCAGTATGGGTTTTTGAAGTGTTTTAGAGGATTCTGGACATAAGATGACAGTTCTTTCATCCACACAAATGAACCCAATATAACTTTCAAATGGTGAGTGGCGCAATTTGCATCCAACCGTACTGTCTTCTGTATGCACTGGAATTACACTCACTTGGACAGCTGAGCATCAGGCCTGATTGTATATGGAAAAGGGAGCAATGCAAAAGAACTGCTTGCTGCAGCTTTTCCTCAACTATTGTGGTGTTGAACACAAGCCAAGATAGCTTTGCTTGGCACAGGGGTGGAAAAACCTATATCAAGTGCCAGTACTCTGCATATCTGGACAATTGCTTAGTGGTCCACAGTGGTAGAGATGAGGTATTAGCAATGGCAGAGATTTTTAGAGAGAATCCTGAAGCAGGAGATCTGTGCTACTGATGGGGAGTAGCAAATTTATCTTGACTACCTTTTTATAAAGACAGCAACCAGACTGAGATGACAATCCTATTTCAGTGCAAATGAGGAAGCCAAGAAGTTTGGTCCATTTGGTAACAAGGATTGAACCCCAAATGGGTGGAACGTAGAAGTGTTTAAAGTGTGTGTAAATTGCAGCCGGTTAGCAATTTGGCTTAACCTCTTCATGCACAAACAGCAGTTAACCATAACACCTCTGGTGGTCTGGAGTCTATGGAATTGATTTTAGCTCTGTATGGCAGCTATTTGCTCCAGTTCGCCACAGAAACAGGCTTCTTGGTAATTGCTGTAGTTTTGGCTCACTTCAAATGAATTCTATTCAATTTTGAGTTTGTCATAGGAAAAGGGAAAGTCCAGCAGTCAATGCAAGATACTCCTTTCCTTTGGAAATCTTGCGCTTACCCTACAAAGCATGTGGGATAGTCTGCTAGCTGTTAAAGCAGCCCTGAGGTCATGCAGACAATGAATCAGAGCTCATGGATGCCCTCTCCATGCTGTCCTTGGCACAGGCAGGACAGTTTGCTGGCTGTCCAGCACGGAGTCGTGGAGAGGAAATGGAGTGGAATGTAATGATGGCTTCTCCGGTTCTTGCTCATGAGACAAGACCTGAAGCTAATTCAAACCAGGAGCTGCATAAGCTGTAATGGGACTGAAGACTACACTGAAGGAGAACACTGTTCTGAATTGAGACTGTTTGTAGACATGCAAAAGGTTTGACTGTCCTTAAATCCTAAAGCACGGGGAGCCTGGGAAAAACAATGTATGTTGGTATTACCCAGATGGTCAGATTTTGTTAGGCTGATGGAGTGCCACCTTGAAAGGGTCCAGACTGAAAGAGTTTATTCACCGTGTTTTCAACTATGATTTCATGGTAGCAGGCACGTGTGTGGTGAATGCTGAGGACAGGCTGTGGGGTGCTCAGTCAACCTGGCTGCACACCACTGTAGCAAAAAAAGTAAAGAGAAATATTATTCATGTTACTGTTGTATTGGCTCCTGATAGGTAGTGTGCCTATGAACCTGCTTTTTTGGAGCGTGGGTTTTTTGTGGTGAGTTTTTTTTGGTTTTTTTTGTTGATTTTTGTGGTTGTTTTTTTGCTGTTTGGGTTCTTGGTTGTGTGGCGGGGGTTTTTTGGTTTGTTTGTTGTTTTAGGGTTAGGGTGTTTGTTTGCTTTTTACATCAGAGGGTGAGGGCAGGGGTGATGCCTTCTCCTTTGCTGCAGGAGGGTTTCTCTGCATACCGTAACTGGCACAGGAAGCCCAAGTTCTTTTTATGTCTGTATTGTGGGAACTGTTGCTCTTTCTCCCATTAGTAAACTCAAGACCAGTCTTAAAAGGAGTACATGTTAGCTGATATCAGGGAATGTTTATGAACATCTGGTGTACAAAACACTCCTTTCAAGGGGTTAGTAGGAGCTTTGCTCCTTCTGTTACCTGACTACCATTGCCCAATAATTCCTGAGCAGAAACAATGTGTACTTTTACTCTGGTGAGCTAGTACCTGTATTAAATGGGACACTTTCATATTAAAAGCTGGCAAAATGTTACCTGGGATAAGTTGGTCTATGTACATTGGCTTCCACAGCTCTGACTTGGTCCTTCTCAAAATACGAAGCCAGCTTGACTTCAGTGGGTGTGAACCCTAGTCCATGTATTCCAAAGTTAATAAACCATGCTTGTTTACACTAGCTGAAAATCTGGCTGAAGTGATCTTACCAATCTTGCAAACAGCACCTGTGGATAACTAAAATTACATCTTTTCTTTTCACCATTCATGCTGCTGGCATTTCTGTTCTGTGAAAACATCCTGGTTTGGGTTCGCTTGGGCTGAGCCTGGTCGGTTACTCTCCAAAAATAACAGCGCTCTGTACTTAACCTGGAACACTGCATTTGCAGAACTCAAATGGTTTTGAAAAGTGGGTTTTGCTTTTCCTATTGATTTTTAAATTTAAAAAAAAAGTCAGTAACTGTAGCTCTTTTAGATATCTGAGCTATCTTTAAGCAAAGAGAATATGCTGGCTTCCCCATGGAAGTACCTGTTCTCGCTTGCCTTTCCCTATAAGATAGAGAAACAAAACTGAAACAAGGAGCTCTGTGGAGTCAGAGAATTTAAGACTATCTGATACATCACTCTTGTGTCAATGGCCTGAAATAAGACTGATTTTTCTAGTCTTGCTCACTGCGTGGGCACTAGTGCATCTTTCCTCTGTTACACTAGTTCCAAACCTTGTAAGAACTATGAAACTGAGACTTGTCCCCTACTCTCAAATGTAGCTGTAACTGGCTATCATGTTTCAAAATAATGGGAAGAAGGAGTATGTGGAATAGATAGTGGGATTGCATAACTGCATGTGCCTTGTTTCATTAGGAAATGTGGCTAAAATTTTGTTTAAAGTAGAAAAATAACATGAAATATTGGTCAACAATGATTTTTTTTTTTCATTTGTTCCATCAACAAGACCTGGTGCTGATCAGGCAGGTCTTGTGTTGAGGGAGCGTCATTGCCTTTGGTATGTCTAGGTCTGGAGAAAACACTCCCAGAGCCTCTCGGAAGCTGCAAGCACTTCAGAGTCCCATAACCACTTGCAAAGTGATGGGTGTTAAGACAAGGATGTGGAGTCCTGAGCAAGAAGTTGGCACATCAGGTAAAAACTAATAGCTTGGAATTTGACAGGTTTGGTTTAAGGGAATTAACAATCCATGGCAGGATGCTTCTGGCTGAGTTTTATCACCAGCCAGTGAGGAACTGGTTAAACCTGAAGAATAAGCAGTCATAGAAGAACATGCCAAAGAAAAAGAAAATGGTAGAAGAAACTGCAGGAGTTACAGTCAGCAATGTGACTATGTGTAAACAGCCCCACGTTACTCACCAGCTCCATTCCCTGGGTGCTTTTGAGTCAGAGCCGTTCCCTCTACTGACAAAGGGTTTTCACTGCTGTCAGCACTGAGGCAGCTAGTTCATTATGGAACCGCCAGCTGGAGTCTGTTCAGCAGCAGACTCAGCAGGTACATCCTGAAGGCAAAATCTGTGACTGGTCACCCAGGCTTAGCAGGTCTTGAGTTGGCTTCCCTGACGAGTCATATTGTTTCAGTTACTGTCCGGAAGATGCTGCTGCATAAGATCTTTTCAGTTGCTTTCCCTAGGTCTGAATGGGCATCTTCCAGAGAACTCGTGGTGCCTGATTTTACTGTCTTTGTGGTGTGGGAGAATGGCCTGTATTAGCATTGGCATCCTGCCATTTCTGAGAACTTCTGCTGTAGGCCCATCAGAAGGTGGGACAGAGCTAAATGTGTCCTACTTTCTGATAACATCATCCATCCCTTGGGGAAGGGGAGAGGGTTGTAGTCCTTGGAAAGACAGGAAAGGCTTTCTCTCACAAGTAATTTATGCAAAAACCTGGGACTGTGAAAAGAAAGTGAGCGGGGAAAATAACAACCTTGATATCTGTGCCTTGGGTACAACACCTTCTCCTTGAGTGATTTCTAATTATGACATGGAGCTTAGGAATGGAAAAGAGAGCAAATAAAAAATACACATATGTAGCTTTCAGCGGAGAGACAGCTGCTTCTGGAGTAGGGCTGCTAGGTTAAAGCAACTTGAACATTTCCACATTGTACTGATGGAGGAATATGCGTTGCCACATTTGGTGTCATGGGGCCGCTCTGCACCTTGGGACTGGGAACTCTAAATGAGCTTTACTGGGTTTTGGGGGGTTGGTGTGGTGTTTCTTTGTTTTGTTTGGTTTTTTTCCCCCTTCTTGAGGTGGTTTC
This sequence comes from Scopus umbretta, assembly GCA_013400535.1. Taxonomy (NCBI): domain Eukaryota; kingdom Metazoa; phylum Chordata; class Aves; order Pelecaniformes; family Scopidae; genus Scopus; species Scopus umbretta. The sequence continues at coordinate 85,405 of VZTL01049218.1, read as the reverse complement.
TGTTACCCAAGCATACACAGGCTGTTGAGGGGGATGACAGGTTGCATGGCTCTGCAGAGCTCTACAGGCTTGTGCTGTTCTGTGCAGCTCTGAGGAGCTGGACTGGGAGAGAGCAGTACAAAGTATGTATGCCATAAACTGGGTACTGGTACAAATTGGCTCCAGGCAAAGCTTTCTGTCGTGTATCTGCCTGGGAATTAATTCGATGTTAGCACTCAGGTTTCAGGTATATGCTTGAAGAGAGCAATGAGATCTGCTCTGTTGAGCCGAGGGGAAGTTGTCCTCTTCCATTCTAAAGGGCTATTGCAAGAAGTCTAAAACCAGCAAGGGGAAAGCCAGTTTGTTTGCTGTGTATTCCAGCCTGGAGTAGGTCAAAATCAGCTTAGACATGCTCATAACTTCAGCTGGACCCTACTGCGTTATCATTTCCTTCTCGTAATGCTTAGTGTGTCTCAGGGTGCTGTAAGCTGCACTGAAGGAGTGTGGTATGTGTGATGTGAGAAGCTTTTTTCCCTTTTGCCCTTGGTGTTCAAGAGACGTCTAGCAGTGTTAAAAAAAAAAAAAAAAAGTGCAGTTTTCCCCTGTAAGTATAAGCTCTGTCATGAGTCGGAAGGGAACTCATGCAATGGTGCAAGCTGTGACTTCTACTAAAGGGTAGAATCAGGTGCTTGAGTCTGTGGGAGTAATTGCTGCTTTCACAATATCAGGTTAGGTTAGAAGGGCTGTGTGGGGCAGGGTCTCCAGTCGATATCCTTTTTTTCCTCTGTCCTATACTATTATATGATGGACTTTGTTTTGTGAAGGACTGCCATGTTGCGCTCCAGAATGGCAGAATTACGCTTTTGTCACAGGTGAATGTGATAATTTTGAAAAACGCTTTGGCATTTTGGGTGAAGGCACTGTGGAAACGTTCCTTCAGTTTCACTGGGAAGTGGTAATAGCTAACACGCTGCCTTAGTGTGCTTCGGAGGGATGCTTTCACTACTGTTCTGCACGGTAACTGAGACATGGTCCTGGCTTCAGCTGGGGTAGAGTTAATTTTCTTCCTAGCAGCTGGCACAGCGCTGTGTTTTGGATTTAGTATGAGAATAATGCCGATAACACACTGATGTTTTAGTTGTTGCTAAGTAATGATTACAATAGTCATGGACTTTTTTTTTTTTCTCAGCTTCCCATGCTCTGCCGGGTGCACAAGAAGCTGGGAGGGGGCACAGCCAGGCCAGCTGACCCAAACTGACCCCAGGGCTATTCCATGCCATACGGCGTCACGCTCAGTATAGAGACTGGGGAGTTGGCCGGGGGGCAGCGATCGCTGCTCGGGGACGGGCTGGGTGTCAGTTGGAGCATGGTGAGCAGTTGCATTGCTTGGTTGGTTTGTTTTTTTGGTCCCTATTTTTTTGTTTCTCTCTCGTTGTTCTCATTTTCATTACAATTGTTATTACTATTATTATTTTATTTCCTTTATTAAACTGTTCTTATCTCAACACACGGGTTTTTTCTTACTTTTGCCTTTCCGATTCTCTCCCCATCCCACCAGGGGGAAGGGTGAGCGAGCAGCTGTGTGCTGCTTGGTTGCTGACAGGGGCTAAACCACAACAGACACTCACCCCTCTAACTCTCTTATTCAAGTACCACGTTATTTTATGGACCCACGAAGTACCAAAGGAGCAGCCTTCTCTGCTGTGGTTCTGTCAGGAGCACCTCATTATCTGTGAGTGTAAAGACCCAAGCTTCTATAAATTTACAGCATCTGTACTTTCTTCAGCTAAACCATTCCCTCTGGACCTGTCAGTTGACGATAATTTTGCTAGAATCATATGCTGGGGTATTTCAGTCTTCCTGTAACTCCTCAAGGGCCACTTGGACAGCAGGCAATTTCTGCAAGAAAAATCAGGCAGAATTGCGTGCTTTTCAACCATTTTTCATTTCAGAGGATGCACTGGCTTCGGAATAGTGTTAATTTCTTCATTGATGGCTGGCTACTCTCTGTTGGTGTTTATGTTTAATAAGCAGGTAAAAAAAGCACCTCAGAGCTAGTGGTTGATTTCATGGGAGAAAGGGATAGTAGTGATGCTTATTAGAGTAAGAGGTCCTCAGAGACTAGAGAACACTGAAAGGTTCCATGTTATACCACTAGTTTAACTGGGATTATTGTACTACTTAGGCTATAATAAGAAATGAGGAGCCAGGAGCTTCTGAGCTCTGACATGTGTCCTCTGTGACGTCTGGCAAGCTATTAAAAATTTCATTTCTCATTTTCCTCTCTTTCTTAAAGAAGATGAAGATCCTTTTCTTCTCAAATGGGTGGTAGAAAGTTAAATGTAATACTGTAGTATAATACTCGGATCTCTTGATAGAAGGAGCAACGCTGGTTCAAGCAAGTAGGTTTGTATGCAGAAACAGAACACCTGATTTCTAACGGAAGCAAAACACGCAGCACCCTGTTTTCTTTAGCTAAAGTTACGGTTGCCAGAGTCCTCTTGAATTGATCTAGAGCAAATACACAATTCACATAGACTACCCTTGAAAGTTGGCCAGGCTCCATGTTGGTGTGTCTAAATTTGGAAGCGGGATTATATTGCATTATGGAAAGCAACCTCCTTTCAGTCAAACTATTTTTATTTTAAATGAAATGGCCTGCAAACCTGAGGTAAATAAGAAAACACTCTGGGAGGCAACCTTGGAGCACCCTTTCCAGAGCCAACCTATTAATTTTTCCACTCTTTCCCAGTCATTTCTGATCTCAAAATAAGATGCTGTGCCTGGAATCCCACTGCTTAATTATTTTAGGCGGGTGCAACAGATGGGCTGCAATTAGTGTGCGGAATGAAGTTTCCCTTCAGAAGCCCATAGTACCAGAACGCTGTTCCCATGTACAGCGGGACCGAAAGATGTGGTTTGAGGCACAATGCTGATGGTCAGAAAGGGGACACAAAATGGCATCTCTCAGCTAAACGTGTCTGCTCCCTGAGTACTCTCAGAACTTTTTGGTTCTTCACAGAAATAAACAGTGGTGCGTGCTTGTGGCTTAAGGTTTTCCCATGTTAGAGAAACTTGACCTACTGCTGCCTGTATGTGAGATTGCTGAAGAACTGCTCTGGAAAAGGCTCTCTGTTTAGTCCTCTCCACTAGTTCTGGATCAGTGCTGTTAGTGGGTGATCACTGCTTTCAGTGGTGTTCTGGCATGAAAGCTTAGCAGGTTACTTGTGAGACACACAGTCAGAAATAGGGAGGCAGGCAATAACAACGATGGTGTCAAAGCCTGTTTAAGTATATGTGAATCTTCCTCATCCTCCTTCAGAGTGCTTTTAGGTTCAGACCTGGATGTTGTTCTTGTCTCTGATAAAGGGGAGCAGAAGCACAGGGCTTCTCGGTGATGGATCGTGCAGTCAGGGCCTGAGAACGCTGTAACTTCTGTAACGCTGCCAGCCTCGTGTTGATGAGTGTCCCATCATAAGGTTTTGGCAGTACAGCCAGAGACTGCTAGAATGTCATTCTGCCTGCGGTGAGAACGGTAAGGAGTGAGATTCTGGTTGTGCAGTGTCCAGGGTCAGCCAGGACACGGTGTGGTCAGCCTGCCAGGCGTGCTCAAGGAGCGTGTGACTGAGTAGGAGTACGGGACAGTGATGCAGGATTTCTGGACACGGTTCTTCAGGGGCCCTTGGTCCAGTTACTTCTCCCCTCTCTTCCTCAGAACCTACCTTCCTTGTGTAGGATTAATAGCTTGCATGTAAACTGCCTTGAGATTGGGAATGAAAACGTGTGCAAAGTGCAGGCCTGTTCTTTACAGAGGAGTGTTGCTGAACTGAAAGATGGGACCCAGGTCTGCCTGTTCGGTGCCTTTTTTCTGGAATTTAGAAAGTGGATGAGTAACAGCCAGGAGGAATGTCACGGTTCTGAGCTGCTGCCTTCTTTCCCATTTCTTAAGATAAACACACAGGCTGAGTAAATGTTCAAAGTGGTGATTTGATCACTTAATCATTTCCTCCAGTGCTGCCAACCATCTGCCAAACTGGACCAGTGCTAGGTACCTACCCCCTAGAGGGGAGCCTAGTGGTTTCAGCGTGGATTTGAAAAAGCTAAGAGGCTGTAGAACCACCGGCAGTGAGTCAGTCCCGGGTCGTAGGTTGGATATCCTCCTGTCTCAGGCACTTGATATTCAGAAGTTAATTTGGGGGAATCATTTGTCTGTATAGATCTAGAAGTTTTGGGGGCACTCAGTTGCAAGTGGTAGCTTGTCAGGAGCCCTGAAAAAAATTCCTCTGCTTCCTAGCAACACACAGTTGCTGGCTGCTACTGTGAACCTTAGAGGAAGATTAACAGATGCATATACATGAATAGAGCCAACTCCTGAAGTTACGACTGATGGTAACTCCAATTCACATTTGCATATTTTTCCAGCCCCTTAGGAATTTCATGGTTCGTGTAGTGATTTTGAGCTCATACCCGCTTTTTTTTTTTCCCTCTTTAATTCTGTGTGTTGAAGACACTACTGGCTCTCAGAATACTCTAGGAGATAAGTAACTTAATATTTGAAACACAATAAGACTGAAAAAATATAATTTCACTGGGGTCTCCTGAAAAGAAGCAGCAGGTAGAAATGACTTGTTTGCCTAGGTAATCGGAATACTGGAAAAATCTGAGGGGCGAGAGGGACGCAACAGGCCATTGCAAAGTTAAAAATCAGGGTTCTGTCCAAATTATGTCCGAGTTCCGTGTATCACTGAAACTTTCCAGAGCCGAAAGACAGGAAAGACATTTTGCCTGACTCTGCCCTTCAGTCTGCTCCCCGTCAGTCTTACGTGCACGGCGAGTCTTCACACAGTGCCAGGGCTTTCTAGGCTCCCTGGGAGGACGGAGGCAGCATAGGCCAGGGAGTCAGGTACTACTAGGCTGACACGCAGCTGGTCTGGGCTGTGTTCCTAATTCTGCCACTGATCTGCTGTGTGAATTTGGGTGAGTCATTTCCTTTTGTGTTGCCTGTCTCCCTCCTGCTCCTGTCTGTTTAGACTAGAAGCTTTTCTTAGGAGAAGCTGCCTGTGCTGTACATAAGGCTTGCCTATGTGGAACAAATAAACCCAAGTGTGATCCCACCAATAAAAAGACCCTTGCAAACATGAATGAGGGACCAGAAAAAACCCGTATCATGTATTTTAGGTTGTCTGTTTTTAAAGACATTTTAATTGAAACATGGCAAGCTACTCAAAATTAAATATCTCTTTTTTTTTTTTTTTTTTCAGCTAAAACTAAATTATTTTTTTAGCGAACTGATTTTCTAGATTTCCCTTTTTACACACTTTGGTTTATGCCAAAGATATTAAACTTAAGAGAAAACTATAATTTACACCTGCTTTGTGGATGTCAGTGAGGTGCTGCTTTGTGTCTCTATTTCCATTCCCCATTTGCTTGCTGCTTGTTGTTTTCCCATTTTTCATTGGTCAGTGGTTTTTTATTTTAGGGTGAGGACTTTGATTCTATATGTACCTTCTCTATCATAAAGGGATCCTGCTAATGGTTGGTGCCTATGGATATCATGAAATATAATAATTTTGATACCTGATGTCTGAGAAAATGCTGGCTACAAGTGGAATTCTGTTTCTGTGGCTAGCCTAGGTGTAAGATCACAGCCCATTATTACTGTCATCTAATGGAACTTCTCCTTTAGGTGTAATAGGAGACACTGCTATAGGGCAGGAGACTATAGACTTAAACCCCAGTTAAGATTTGTGAACTAAAAATGAGTTCAAAAGAAAGTAACAGAGGAAACAGAGGCTAGTATTCAAGTGTTCCCTTGATCAGGTACCCTAGACAAAGTCTTTGCCTGCTGAGATTGAGGAGGTTGTGCTTAAATGAAATACCATTTAACAAAAACCCCAATCCCAAAACAAACAACAAAGCAACCACTTCAGTGAGCACATTTATTGCTCCATTGGGATTTAACCAACGTAACGCTTAGCCAAACTGCGTCTGGTTCAGGTGCTTATTTGGAACGATGTGGCATTTGATGCTCACTCAAAAGAACTGTTTTTAGTATCAAAAGTATTTATTATTTACAGGGCTTTGACAGTGACTTTCACAGGTTATGAATGGCACGATACATTATATGAATAGGCAAATCTGTTCAGCACCAGAAAAACCATCTGGTGAAGCACGGCTTTGTGGGATCTACAGAAAAGACTAGGTGAGGAGAAGGAGGCTCTGCGTTCTCTTCTAATGAAAAGGGTAACCAAATTTCACCATTACCTAAATGGTATCTTTACTGGCAGGATTAGTGATCTGATGGGTATTTGTGGAACACAGGGGTTTATGAGGAAGATTCTTAGCAGGCATAAACCGACGAACTCTGTCAGTTAGTAGTATAAGCTTGCTGATTTATACCTGCTAAGTATCTGCCTCTGATGATTTTTTTGGCACATAAATCCATTTGGCTTTTCTCCCTACACTGGACCCAGCTTTTTGGATTTCATGTTGTGGAAAAATTGCCGAAACACATTTTTATCTTGGAAAAATAATCTTCAGGCTTCAGTCTGGGGGAAAGAAAAAAAAAAAAAAATCTGTGTTGGTTTCCTGGGCAATTTCTCTGTTTTTGTAACTGGTTTCTATTAACGGTTTTGAGATGAATCCTAGGAATCTGAAGCTGACTGCTTTCCAACAAAAAGGGGGTGTTTAAATATAGTGCCATCCAAAGATGCGAGACGACAGGAACCACTGGGCTGTAGAGACGCCTTACAGCAAAAGATGCAGGCAGAGCTCTCTGACCTGTTACGAGAACAGCAGTGCCAGAAGAACATGTAAACACACACATGCACACGTATGAATCGATTCAGTAAGAGAGCAGTCTGCTCGGATGCTACCGTTTAACTCCTCGTTGGTGCATATCTAAGTCTCTGCTAGGCAAGCTGCAACGCGCAGTGGATTAAGCAGAAGACGGAAAACCTCTTAAGATTCCATCTAGCTAAATATCTTGCATATCTGGTCACTCACATTACTTAATTTATGCTCCAATGCCTTTGGCACATAGGGAAGTAGAGCCTTCCCGCTGGGATCCAAGACGGGAAGACATTGAGGGATTGCCTGCAAAGGACAGCCCCCAGGTAACACTTGCTGTTCCTGGGCAAGCCTCTCATTTTGCTGCAGGAACGCTTGGGCATAGCATAGACCATCGCGGTGACTACCACCGTGGGGTGGTTTTGTGGACTTCACCTTTCTCTTTGCTGGAAATGGGTTGTCCCAGGGGTATTCCTAACTGTTGCCGTGATACTGTTTTATACGTACCTGGGATAAAGGGTGTCAGAGCTCTGCCATCCTCGTATACACCAGGCACGTGTATTTGCCTCAGCTGCTGCTTAGGTGACTGCATCACAGCCTGGTGATCCCAGTGGACACCAGTGAAATAAAACAAAGCAGAAAAACACCTGGCCAGACCCTCAACTTTTCATTCTGAATGTGCTCTTCAGAGAAGGCAAATTAGGGGCTTTAGCATTTACGGCTAGGGAACAAACATTGTAATGCTGGGTCTGCAAGAGGTACGCGGCTTGTTACATCGCTGGAATAATGACAGGCTTCACTTGACAACCCTGTTTTTGTGGTTGGGTTTCAGTTTTGCCGCTTTAGTTCACAGCTCTTGCTGCAAGTTGGATTATTTCAGGCTTGCTTATAGGATTCATCGCAGCTAAAAGATTTATTTTAATGGGAAAAGCTTTACAACCAAATAAAGCCTCCCGGGAAATGCATACCCTCTGGTAATCCACGTAGTTCTGTGTTACATTGCTTTTTTCCATCAGCAGGCACCTGTGAAGGCTCCCCTTACCCACACCAGACCTTTCTTAGAAAGGGGGAGTGAATATAGGCGTGTATATATCCCTCTGCGTGTTACAGGTTGATCACGCTACTGGCATGACAAGGGTTATCTGAGCAATTCCCTCAGAAGATAAGTGGTGTCAGTGTACATTAACCCTGAACTGCAGTACCCCTGCTGTCCTGGTTTCAGTTGTTTACACTTTCCAGCTTCCCATGCTCTGCCAGGTGCACAAGAAGCTGGGAGGGAATGCAGGCAGGACAGCTGATCCCAATTAGCCATCAGGGCTATTCCATACCACCTGATGGCAAGCTCAGTATATAAACTGGGGGAGTTGGCCAGGGGAGGGAGTGATTGCTGCTTGGGGGCAGGCTGGGCATCGGGTGGTGAGCAGTTGCATTGTGTACCACTTGTATCACTTGTTTTGTATATTCTGTTGTTATTATTGTTATTTTCTCTTTCTCTGCTGTCCTATTAAACTGTCTTTATCTCAACCCATGGGTTTTAGGGTTTGGTTGTGGTTTTTTCCCCCCTGATTCTCTCCCCCATTCCACTGGGGCAGGGGGAGGGTGAGCGAGCGGCTGTGTGGTGCTTGGTTGCCGATCAGGGTTAAACCACAACACCTGCCTTTCTCTCTTTCACTGTTCCCATGCAAAGCTCTATTTCTGCTTATGTTTTTGGCTTTGCAGGATCCTTGATACATTGGTCACTGCACCTGTCAATTAGCACTCCTTATTCCCAAGCTGTAGCATTCCCTACTGCTTTTCAGTTCTAGAAATTATCCTTGCTTTTGATCATGGGTAGATATTTTCTCCTTTCCTTTGATCATGGCAGAGTACTACGGGTCCTGTATTTAAAGAAGATAGAAAGAAGTTGGTGATAAGCCTGGAGTGTTGACGAATCCTGTACGTAAGGCCTTGTACTGTAATTTGTGTCTTTGTGTCAATAGAACATTAATCCTGGCATTCCTTTTTCATATATTACATATATTTATAGCTGTGAAAATGGGGTGGAAGTGGCCACTTCTGCTCCTCCTTCCAGGGGTTAATGGTTCTCAAAATTGCAATAACAGGATGTAGGGTACCTCTTGGCATCAGACCTTCTTCCCGATCTGATACTCAGTTTTTCTAGACCGGTGGTCTTCAATTCAGATTTATTGGGAGGTCTTTCAGTGCAGCCATGGAAAACAAAAATGTTAAAATGGAAGAGATCAGGAAGAGGAAAATTCCTGGCAGACACGGCTTGCCCATTATTGTTTCCCCACAAGCCAATTAATCTTGTGACCCCTGCACTGGCTTTGGGCAGGGCTTTTCTCCACCTGAGTCACCAGCATTTTGTATCTGAAATAGATCTGAAATATCTATTTCATACCACCATGTATTTCGTATCTGCAATAGGGGTGACTCTGCAAACACAGGAGCCTTTCTTCTCCCTGCTAGCCTGATGTGTGATGAGGATGGCAGGTGCTGGGCTCCAGGAAGCAAAACCACTTGTGTTGGTGCTGGAAGGTTCCTTTCCCTTGCATGGATAAAGTTTCTTTCTTTGGACAGGATTTGTGGTCAGGGTAGACAGCTGTATATGCTGCAGTGGGCAGCTCAGGGATGCTTCTTGTTTTGAGAATCAATACCCAAAATACCTCTGGGAGGGAGTAAGGAGAAAGGCTAGGGAACACTGGTCAGGCCAGCCTCTGTGGAGAATCTAGTTAAAAATTCAGCTCCTGACTGGGCAAAGTGTGGACACAGCTGCCCCTCCAGGATCTCTTTGGACTACAAAGCTCTAGGAAGACAGGGCTGACTAGAGACTCTGCACAGCTGAAGAGTGAGAAAAAAAGGCAAAGATCTGTGAAATAGCCTCCTGCGTCCCTTTCCTCCTCTCATTGTGAATCCCAGAGAAGCTGTTGCTCTTTCCTTCAGTGGGTGGTTTTCTTTAGGAGACTTCAGTGGGTTCAGCCTGAACTTGGCTTCTTTCAGTCAGGAAATAGCCAATTCATGACACCAGCAACCACAGCAATCTGCATCCATCCCAGAAGTCATGCAAGAAATAGCCAGTAACCTCTGCAGTGCCAAAGCTAGGAGGCAGAAAGGTGGAGAAGCAACCTGGAATTGCGGCCTGGAAGGTTCTGCCTGTGGTTGAGAGAAACCAAGGGAAGGAGAAGCCGTGCAATGGGAACAGCTTCTCGCCTCCCAGCCAAACATTTTCCAGACTCTGATGACGCAGCTGAACGAAAGGCTGTCAGATTTGAGCCTTTTGTCTGGCTCCCTGGACTGACACAGACAATAGGAAAGGCTCCTTCTTCCATGAGACTTCTGGCTCAGCAACAGGCCAGCACCTCAGCTGCTGTAGATCAGAATTGTCATTGTTGTGCTGCCTGAGAATCTGGCAGCAGGTTTTCAGTTTAGGAACATGGAGTAGTAGAAGCCTTTGCTGTATGCAGGTGGTTATGGAATTGGACTAATGCAAGTATCTGAGGCTTGCAAAGACAAGCCCATGGTTTTGCATTAGGGATACAATTGGACTGGATGTGTGAACATACGGGCCATTGACATAGCTCAGCTGATGAGAGTGGGAACTTGGACTGTGATTGACTGTATGTATCTGATTACCCACAAACTTCCCCACTTAATATAAGTAACAGAGTTGAAGTTTGTGGTGAAATTTTGGGGGGTTCTTACCTGAAGATTATTTTCGAACTTTTCACTAGAAACAAGCCAGCAGTTATCTGGATCTGTTTTGGACAGTGTGAAGACCTGCTGGAGATAACAGTAGGCTTTTTTCATGGTCAAATTATTTAATAATAATAATGGCTCTAGTTTCTTGGAATTTCTTTGGAAGAGTCTGGTTCTGTTTGCTGCTGGTGACAAGATCCTGGACTAGATGAAGTTCTAATCTGGTTTAGTCTGGATGTTTCCAAAGTTTCCCTTGTTGCAGAATATAATTTAGATGTTCATTTAGGTTTTTGTTATAATGTCCTCTTCTTTCCTGAAACACAGTCCCCTCTGGGGTAGAGGAAATCTATCTTCTGGTATCCTGGATGGTACAGAAAAATGTCAGAAGGAAAAATTCAAGTGGGGCAATTAAGTTTTTCTCCATGGAGTGCCATGGGAAGGCTACTAGCTTGTGTTTTTAAGCTCTCCTATGAGACTCCCATGTATGTTTAGCTCTGTTCTACAGATGGACATTTAAGAATGATTAGTTTTAATTCCCTTTCCCCAACATTTTTCACTTGATGACTAATTTGATGTATTGTTAAATCCAATAAACACTGTTAACCATAAACAACAATGCAAGCAAACAGAAAGCTTTACCAGATACTTTTTAAACATATGCTAGCAGCAGCTACACTATTTCCTGACTTTATACTCATGTAATTTTCCTGCAAGTTTTGTATTAAGAGACTCCTGGCTAATTCAGTCACCTACAAGGATTAGGTTGTTAGGCCTACACAAGGCCAGATTCAGCTGGAACCATCTAACTAAAGCAACACGTACGCCTTTCATACACGTATCTGAAGGCGCTTTATGGAACAGGGTGTTCAATACTCTGACTCGGTGTCATTTACCATCTTGTCCCGCTTGAAAATAAAATATATTTTTCCACTGGAAGTGAATTGCTTTTTTCAGAACTCAGACTTGGATTTATGTGGAAGAGAAATGTCTTAACACTTACAGAGTCAGCAGAGGAGACTTAAACCAATTTAGGGCTTGTTCTAAATGGTTCAGCCAGCAGCCTGACTAAGCTGTTCCCACTACCTGTGAAGATTGCTGCCCTCTTCAGGTTAGGTTGGTAAAGCTTCAGCCGTTTAAATGGTGTCTTGAGGGCATGATTTCATCTCATGCTTGGTTAGCTTTGCCATTTTAAGGAGACTGTCCCCTCTGAACATCCTGCAGCATCTAAAAAAGTAATCCCCTAAACTGAAAAAAATTACTGTCTCTGGTCTGCAGATGCAAACTAAGTCGATCTGAACTTTAACTGGTCTGTGAGTGTATACACATAAAGGGTGCATGTAGATTTTCTTTTCTGAGGCAGTGTTTTAAGAAATTACTGTTTCTTTCTCTGCTGTTTGTCATTGATTGTTTTCAGTAACTGTGTTAACACTCCTAGTCGTTGTGGGACACAGTGAAGTGGGTTATATAAACACAGTTAAATGCATCAGTATAGGCTTTAGGAACTGGTTCATTTAATTTAACAGTCTTTCCCCTGAGCAAAGACTGCTGAAAATTCAGTCATTGCTTGACGCCGTTGCTATGTCTTGGCACTGCTCTCAGGGCTGGTATTATGAATACGCAAAGGAGAAGAGCAGCAGCGTATCAGGTCTTCCGTGGTTAAGGTTACTGCAGTGTGTTGTCTGCTTGTCTTGGTGCCGGTCAAGCAACTGCTAACATAGTTCAGTTCTAGTATGAAGGTCTGAAAGCAGAAGTTCTAACTCTGACCCAGTTTCCATGTTCTGGCCTCAGTGATAGGGAAACCTGTTCCCCACATTGCAGTATTCTGGGGCTTTTAGTTGCATTCTAGGCTCTTCTGCTCTTCTATATCCCATATATTTGGCCTTTGTCGTGATTATCCTTTTGCTAAGATAGCTCCTATTAAGTCCTTGCTTACAAATCACAGGACAGAGTCGATATTGTTTTCTAGGTTGTCTTCTGAGACTTGAGCTTGAAGTAAAGCCATATGAGGAGACAAAGATCAAAAAACCGCTGAAGGCAACAGAATAAATCCAGTCTCAGGCAGACAGCTGGATGAGTGTCAAACAAAGGAAGGAACAGCTGGATCAAGTAAAGCACAAGGAAAATTAGTTCCATCCCAAGGGGGAGGGAGAAAGATTGTTTCGTGAGCCCAGGGCTGCGCGGGACCAACTTTACCCGATAGAACTTTGATGTTAAAGTCAGGGGCAGATCAGAAGGTCCCAGAGGGAGGGGAAAGAGAAGAGTGGGTGTTCGTAGTAATTGTGCAGAAAGCGTTAGGGAAAGGAAGGAGGTGGAGTGTGAGTGTAGGGGGAGAGCAGAGTGGGGAGGTGGGGAATTGGAAGTTGTAGGTGGAGTATTCTGCAGAATATGAGCTGCTGTCCACAGCTTTCTGGATGTAAATTGATGAGGTCATAGTGTTTTCCAGTTACCAAAAAAAAAAAAAAGTTTTAAAAAAAAGTTCTTCAACTTGTTTTTCAAGAGAGACGAAAACACGGAGAAGCTGAAGAAATGGAGCAACTAGCAAAACTCCTTCTGTGGCAGATTTTGCTTCAGCAAAGTAAGCTCCTAGCTGATCGGCATGATGTTACTTGTTTTTATTTCAGCTGCAGAGGACAGGGCTGGAGGTTAGCTAGAAGATTTTGAATTGTTATCTTTGTAAGATTTTGTTCAGATTCCTAAGTTAGCTGTGTTTTCTTCTGTGAGGGGAGGGAATCATGGATTTCTCCTGCTTTTTGGTGAGGAAAGGAGAGAGAATGGAGAAATGCTTGAGGTTGTTTAAGCAGTGTTCCATTCAGCATGTTTATGCAATCTATTTTTTTCTCTCCTTTACCTTGATCAGCAAATTAAAAAACAATAATGTCGAATGTGAATACAGTAAAACTTGCATAGTTAGGTTTGCATGATCCAAGGTTATTTTTATACTTTTGAAGAAGGCAGAAGCAGCTGGTACATGTGTGTGAGTGTTCAGGATGGAGGAAAAAATGAGGGGCTTTTGGTTTTGTTTGTTTTTTTTTTCCCCTTGTCAGTATAAAGACAGACACATAGGAATTCACTTTTGGGTAAGGTGCAAGAAAGGGATGAGAACAAGTCTGATGAGTTTACAATAGCAGAATGGCTTGTACCTTTTCCTTTATCACAGAGGTGTCTGTACGAGCTGAAAGCAGATTCAGGGTCCTGAGAGCCTGGCCCCAAGCTAAACAGAGAAACCGCAGTAAGGCTGGGATGGTGGGAGAAGATTTAAGGAGTAATGGCAAAACACCAGCAAATCCATACTTGCAAAACTTCGGGCTCTACGGAAGGCACCTGTTACAAAAAGGACCAATTACAGCTCTAAGAACAGTATGGGGAGACTTCATTCAGGGTCCTGACAGAAGGAAGCGAGGAGCACAAGGTTTTTGGGGACTGGTGAGCCCCCCCTCCTCTTCACAGCTCTGTTAATGAAAGGCTGTGGCTAGCCACCTGAGCCTCTCAAAATTCCTCAATATGTAGATAGAGTAAGCTGAAGAGTTCTCAGTTTGGTCCCTAATTAATCTAGTTTCCGTGTCACCACATCATCCCCAGTTTTGCAATGCCTCAAGGCAAGGTTTAGGAACTGGCAACATATGGGATCACTCATAGGGACAGAAGGGTTAAAGTGGCTCAGAAAACTGGTGTGTGTGGGGGTGGGTTAGGCCTGGAGAAGGAGGAGAGGCCACATACTGTATTGCAGAAGCACCAACCAGTCCAGCTACCCCCCTGGTGTGGTTTAGCATGTTGGCAGAGCTTGGGGAGCACCCAGGGCAGGAATAGCAGGTTGGGTTGCTGTAGAGCGGTGGGGGAGCTGTGTAGAGGCAACAGTACCCCACCTAAGGAAGGATGATCTCTGCCAAACTTTTCTCAGGTGTATTTTGGAGAGATAACTGTCCATATGCCAGGTAGCTGTGGTTTGAGTCCTGCTATCCCCCCACAGATCAGGTTATAAGGTAATGAGTGAAGATGGGAAGGGGAGAAGGGAGGAAATCTGTGCGGTTCCGTATTTGCTCCCTTCTGGAGAGGAACCACACCCTGAAGTGTTAATGTCTTGCAGGGAGGAGCAGCACTGTGTTTGGAATGTCTCTACAAACTATTCTGTGGGCCTAGAGCCAAGGTGAAGTACACAAAGCAGAGAAGGGTTTATAAAGCTGAGCTAATATCTGAACTGTCCGTGAGAAAGTTAGGGCAAATCTGTGAGGGATCCTGATTGTACAGTGGCCAAGATGGCGATTGGTTTCTTGCACAGACAGAAGGCTTTTTCCTTTCTGCCGAGGCAGCACATTCTTGCTTTCTGCTGATTCATGGGCATGTTCCTACCTGCAGTGAGGTGTTGGAATTGTTGGGACTAGGTGGGTAGTTAAGGGCTCTCTAGTCCTGGCACCCTTTTTGAAAGCAAAAGAGACTGCTGTTGAGAAAGTTGTCCCAGGAAACCTTTAAAAATAAACAAACATAGAGACTTAGATAAAAGCCAAGTTCAAAGCCTGGCTTGACCATCAGTTGGCTTTCTAAGGGAAACCTTGTTTTACTGAAAAGCTTAGTCTCACAGTCCTAGGCCAGCAGGGGCAGGTGGTGAATGGGAGACGTCTAGGTGGAACTGTATTGCTCACTATCTCCATCCTTTGCCTCTTTGAGATGGGCCCAGATGTTATTTGTGGTTATTGGTCAGTGGGTTTTAAAAAAATGGATACCAAAAGAGAGCTGAGCTCATTTGCGTAGCTGTCACCTTGATGTTACTGCTTCTTAAGCCATTACAGCCTCTTGGACGCTGGGTCGGTTCCCTCAAGAGTCAGGATGGAGCCACTGCCGTTCTCCAAAAGTATTTGGAAATAGCTTGGTAGCACAGGCTGCTGTTTTTGCAATAATTGTGTAATGGCTCTACAGAGACCATTAAATCCCCTGCATAGACAATGGGATTTATGGGAGAAATAAAGGAATCTAACACACACAGATTTTGTGAAGAGCGTGTCCTTTCTCTAGGACTAGACCATCCCTCTGTGCCCCTAATGTAAAGGTGATGTCGCTTCCTTTTTCAAAGGAAAAAAGAAGCTGAGACAGAGCGGGAGAAAAGAGAGAAACTATGCAAAGGAATAACGAGTTGAGCTTACTTAGGCAAGCGGAGCGTCAACCTCGCAGCCTGTTGTTCAACCGACAGACCTGGTGGGTTATGACACTCATTTTTCCGGTGACTTCTCAGTTTGTTTTCTTTCCATCTCACCGCTACAATCTGGACTTCAGTGATGGTTATTGCCTTGTAAGGCACTGGTCCAGGCAGCTTATCCTCGCTCTGCTGACATCAATGGCAAGGCTCTCCCCGAGTTCAGCAGAAGCACCGCAGGTAGAGCTGGTGTTGTCATGGCCTGTGGAGTGTATATGCCACTTGGCACTCAGGCTACCACTTAGGGTGTTTGCAGTTTCCTTTTCTGCTCTGGTAGTCTTTCATCCTCCAGTATGAGACAGGAACTTCGTGGTTTCATCAGCACATGCATCTATCTATGAAGCAGACCCTCTGCCAGCAGCTATCTCCAAGAGGAGGGAAGTGGTGGTATTGTTCAGGCAAGACTCAAGGGACAGTTTTCTGTTTGAACTGCTCCAAGGACACTGCCTGGAGAGCTCTGAGTGTGTAAAATGTCTTTCAAACCCCGAGGCTTTTATTTCTAGTTTGCCTGCAATTTTTGTGGGTTAATTCTTTGCTTGAAAAGTAGGTGGGATTCAAAAAGTAAGAGCTGGCTCTGCCTTTTACAAGGGATTAGGAAATGCTTTTGCAGGCTGCTTTCCTCTTTTCTGTATTGTAGGATCAGCAGAATACCTCTGGGATCCTGCTGAGGGGCATGCTAAGTTTGCACAGAACCTGTCAGGGGACAGCATATAGGTGTGCTTTTGTTGATTTTTTTGTGGGTACCTCACACAGAGAGGACAATGTGATTATCTGTCACATGGAATTTGAAATTTTAAAATGAAAGCTATAGTGAGCTCTTTGTTGACAACTATTAAGGTGTTTGGTGGTTTTGAAGCTCCAGGTCCCGGAGTCCTGTGATTACAAAAGTCTGAGCTTTCACTGGGTGCCTAAATACTCCTTGATTTTACAGTTGCAGGTTGGGAAGCGTGACTAGCCAAAACAACTGCTTCCCGTTTACCCCAGTCCTGTAGTTCATAAGCTGCCAACTTTGCTGGGTTATGGATGTATCTCTGCCTTTGTTCAGGAGCTGCTGTGTTATACAAACAATAACTTTAAAAAGCATGGCTGGGGGAAAATATCGTTTGCTCTGCTTGTCTCACATAGCAGAGGGAGGAGACTGAGAAGAGAAAAAGGCTTATTCCTTCTTTAACTACTGCTCTATGTTCAGGTTATTGAAGGTCAGTTGTTTTAAAATCCATTTTCTCCAGGCATACAAGAGACCAGAGACATTCCAGATTCCTTAGATTTCTAAGTGATCTTATTTACGGCTGTGTCAAGTAAGTTTGAGTCTTATCCATGACCTGACATATGTGTGCTGATTTCCAGCATTGCTGGAGAATCAGAACAATCAGTTCTTCCTTCTTTGTCTTGTAGAGTTCCCATGCCTCTTGTAAAGACTTGTCCTTTCTTTCCCTTCTAGAACTTTGCTTATTGGCTGCTGTGCCATTGTCTTTTTGATATTCACACCTACGACTTTGTCTGAGACTACGAATGATGCCCTAGGGCAGGCTTCAGACTCAAAGCTTCTGTCCAGAATGTGCACGTGAGTGTGCCCAGACATGCCGTGAAACACCCTTTCTCTTCCATGTCTGTCTCTGTGCTGAACTCCAACACAATACTTAACTATGCCTTCGTCTTGGGTGGGTTGTGCTCTAGTGCATAATGGCACTGTAACCCTGGGCCAGCCAGCTTTGTGTGGCAACGCTCAGCAAGTTAAAATAGCAGTATGGTAAAATGCAGGCAAGGCATCCAGAGACTCTTCCCTTTTCCCAACAGGAAGCAACATCCCCTGGTCGCTGAGGGGCAGACCTAGAAAGACCCTGGAGTGTAACTGTCAGGTAAAAGAGAGTGTTCCTGCCCTGCTTCTTAGGCAGCTGCTAGCAGAAGCTTCAAGAGTGGAGGGAAGAAGCTGTCAAAACGCATAAGACATAAGCTTTGCTTATCTAAAAGCTATTACACTCCAGACAACCTCACCACTTCCTTGTTTTACAGAGAGTCGTGTTTGGAAGCGTGCTGGGGACATGCACGTAGCTGGCTGACAGGGCTCCAGCAGCCCAGCCTGGCAAAAGGTCCCTGTGGATGGGATAGAGTTCGGACCTGGGTGGTCCTTACCGTGCCAGCAGGGCCAGCTACAAGATACAAACCCAGGGGTTAGTGCTGTTGTCAGTTTAGAGCTGCGACAGGCTGCCGAGCAGAGCGCGTTGGAAGGCTTAGGTGGATACTTTTGTCAGTTGTTAGGTTTATGGCGCTGCATTTGCGCTCAGTGTTTTTTACATTAACTTGCAAGAGGAAAGGAGAAAAGTAAATGCATTCCTCTCGCTGAGCCAGGAGAGGATGTTTCTGTAGCGCCAAATCAATTTGCTGTTAATGAGCAGTAATGCAAGACTCTGGAAGCACTGGCTGTGCAGCCAGCCAGCTCCTAGACACCACTCCCTAGCACACAAGTCGCTGTTCATGTTGTGATACTGTGTTGTTCCCTTGCCACAGGGCACACGCCACCAATTCAAACACATGGGCATTGCTTTGTCCCACCGATGCAAGTGGATGGTGTTCTGCTGAGAGCTGGTTGTCCTGTCACAAGTGAGAGTGATTTCTTCGGGAGAAGGCTGATTTTGTGCTGTAAAAGAGCTTTGTATCATTCCTTTGTCCTAAGCTAAATCTTAAGTCCTGGCTTCCAGAGACAGAGGCTGGCAGCTTATCATATTTCACCATCAGGCATTTTGCAGCCTACTACTAGAGACCATCAAATGATGGAATTATAATGTCTTGTGTATGATGTCTCTTTCTTATATCCAGAGAAGTACAGACTTTATGTGAAATTTTTATTTTCCTTGTGATGCTGAGATTATAAATGTAGAAAAAACCTCTTACATTTGGAGCGTCTGAACTGGTAGTTCAACAGACGGTGCTGCTCATTTTTGTTCTCTTGTGTCACTGCCTAGTGTTATGGGATAGGAGAAGGAAAGGAAACAGGGTTTATTCCCAGCCCATGCACTGGGCGTGTGGTTAAAATAGTCCCGGTCTGGCGTTAATTTATTCTCTTTTGAAATGCATAAATTCCAGGGCTGAAAAAAAAAAAAAAAAAGACAGCCTTTGTCTGGAGGGCATTGTGCCTATGACATTAGCAGGACAAAACATCTAATGATCTTGCTGGAACCTACTTTGGCTTGACTGGTTAGAGAGATGAATGATGTCATTGTGTTGGGAATCTGAATCGTGCTCTCAAAGCATGATGCCAGGAGACCTCCTAGACCCCTCCTACACAAAAAGCAGGAGGGGCTGGACCAGAGAAATGCAGAAACAAAGGCATTAGTTCATTTCTTGCAGAGTTCTTCCTGTAGAGATCTGAGTCACATGAGTTGGAGAGGGTTGCAGTTGCATCCAGAGCATTACAGCGTTAACTGTGCAGACCAGGAATATGAGCGGGAGAGACTCTGGGGGGCACGCTCCCAAAGCGAGGATGTGTTTGCCCGGCAGAGTGCTGACAACAGTGTGTGTCGTGAGTGGGAAGCAAAACAGCCAAGTCGCATCACTCCGCATTTGACAGGTAGGCTCAGCATCCTGCAGAGTTGCAGGATTCCCTCAACGCATTAATCCCACCGTAATTTTATAGGAGTTTGATTTGGAGTCTTGGAGATGAAAGTTATCTTTCGGCCCTCAGTTTAGTGCATCAGCAGTGTGGATCCACTTCCCCCTACTTGGGCAGCAATAAGCCCTAGCAAATGAGCTGGGGTCAGCTCTGTCTCCACGTCTATTCAGGCCTTTTCCTTAGCAGAGAAAGTTGACTGAGATGTCGGTTTCTGCTGGGGAAGAGATGGAAGTTGAAACTGTCACATTTCATTTCACAGTGGTCAAACAGCACCCAAATGAACATGGTTTTAACTGGTCACACCTGGGTAGTACTACTCCCCTCTGGTGAGACCCCACCTGGAGTATCGTGTCCAGCTCTGAAGTCCTCAGTACAGGAAAGACATGGGCCTGTTGGAGTGCTTCCAGAGGAGGGACACAAAAATGATCAGAGGGGTGGAACACCTCTCCTGTGAGGACAGGCTGAGAGAGTTGGGGTTGCTCAGCCTGGAGAAGAGAAGGCTCCGTGGAGACCTTGTTGCGTCCTTTCAATACTTAAAGGGGGCTTACAAGACGGCCCTTTTTAGTAGGGCCTGTTGCAATAGGACAAGGGGTGATGGTTTTAACTAAAAGAAGGTAGATTCAGACTAGACAGAAGGAAGAAATTTTTTACAGTGAAGGTGGTGAAACACTGGAACAGGTTGCCCAGAGAAGTGGTAGATGCCCCGTCCCTGGAAACATTCAAGGTCAGGTTGGACGGGGCTCTGAGCAACCCGATCTCGTCGAAGATGTCCCTACTCATTGCAGGGGGTTTCGACAAGATGACCTTTAAAGGTCGCTTCCAACCCAAACTATTCTATGATTCTATGAACTGTTCATGCTCTGCTGTTTCTGCTGGTGCCTTGTTATATATGCAGGACCGATATCAGATCCTAAGATAATACTGGTGCTGCCCTTCCCCCTGGAGGAGGGGAGGCTCTTGCCTCCTTGGGTTCTTGTTTGTGTCTTACACAACATTTGTTAAATAGTTTCCTCTTGGGCAGAAGAGGCCTTTCAGACAGTTTTGGTGGGTGATGCATTGACAGATAGCTTTGGTGTAACATTTGAATAGCATGGTGGGAAAAACTCTGAGTATAAGTGGTATGAGATAAATACTTGGACTGTATGAAATTCAGTTGCAGGCTAAACATAGCCCACATTGCTCTTAAGCTTAAGTTTATTGGGTCAAGCACTGTCTTTTGCTGTAAGTGTACAGTGTCTGCTGCAGCATGGACGAACCAAGGTCTGAGCCTCTGGGCTTAACCACAATACCTGTGTGAAGTAAGTATATTAACAGGGATGGGAGGAATAGATGGAATAATAAAAGAAGAGGTGGCTGCTGACTATGAGTGTATTTGTAGTTTTTGCTCCCTTTTGTTGTCAGTAACACTCTTTTTTTCCACTTTGACAGGTTCTGTTTGCTTATATTCAGGTGAGTGACATTTTGTAATCTGCCTGTTCTTGTGACCATGAGAAGAAATGAGAGGGACCCTGATTCCGTGACATGCAATGGGGAGGTTCATTGCTAACTTCCACAGGCATGAACCATGCATCCCATGAACTAGTGTCTCTAAAATTTGATTAAACTGGGGGTTAGGATTAAGAAGGGTAGGTAGGACAGGTCAAATCTACGATCCTGATAACAGACATCATAGACATCACTCTCACTGACTGAAATCAGTGTTTTTAAGTGGCTTTTTATTGTATTTCTCCATGAGAGAGCTCTATATTGGTCTTGAAAGTTACTTTATTTTGGATGGAAGATGTGCAGAGATTCTAGGAGAGGTCTGAGTGCTACTCTAGTGTCTTCCTCAGATGCCATTAATCTGGTAACTCTGTTTTTTGTTCTTTCCTCCTGGCTCTCAGTCCCAGCTGATGCCTCGAACCCAGACAGTGTTGTAGTGTCAGTGTTAAATATCAGTGCTACATTGGGGTCACAGGCTGTACTGCCCTGCAAGAGTTACCGCATGGTGTGGACCCAGGATCGTCTGAATGACCGCCAGCGTGTAGTCCACTGGGATGTGTACAGCAGCTACTACGGAGAAAACAAGACGGAGAGGCTATGTGACATGTACTCAGCTGGAGATCAGCGTGTATACAGCTCCTACAACCAAGGGAGGATATTCATGCCCCAGAATGCATTTATAGATGGCAACTTCTCCTTGGTGATCAAAGGTACTAAACAGAATCTTTTCTCCCTACGCTATCTGCAAAACGGAGGATTCACAACTAAATTAACTTTGTGTTTTTCAGTGAAAATGGGTATTTTACAGAGCATTTTCTATAAATAAATATCAGTCTAATGAGGTTCTCTGAAGCACTGGCAATAGTGTTTTATTTCCCTTTGACATAGTCCCATTTTAAAAGAGAATTGGTAACTACTCATTGCCTGAAAGTCACTTGGGCTTCTTAGGGACCTTTGGCTGTATTTCAGTTCCTGAACTGTAAACTCAAGATTGTCACTCTTCCTATGCCTGCTCTTAGTGAAACTTAAATCAGCTTTCTCCTTCCTTCTGTTAATACAAATACATTCCATACAAGAGCAAATAAACTGAACAAATTATTATATTAGGTGAGATTCTTCTCTGTTAACCTACCCTGGTGATAAGGATGGGTTAGAGCCCTTTGGCATTCATAGAAGCATTTGGGAACCAGTATAAATGACGAAAGTAATCATTGTTTCACTATAAAACATTCAACTTCCCCTCTCTTCCCTGTTGTACTAGATGTTGCAGAGAGTGATGAAGGCACGTATTCTTGTAATCTTCACCATCACTACTGCCACCTACACGAAACTGTGAAAATCCAACTAGCTATCACCGAGAAAGGTAGGTGTGGCGGACAGCTTGGTTTTCCTTTCTGCAAGGGACCTGGTCTGGCAACTGGAGTCCATTGGCCACCAGAACTCTGCTGAATGCACAGTGGGGCTTGTGTGCCGATTCACAGCAGGCCTTGCGTGCTGTTTTGCTGGTGTCAGAGAATAGTAGTGTGGATGCAGGGTTTTGCCCATGCCTTCTCAGCTGCAGCTTCAGGGCACGGATGCCGCAAGGGGCTTGGAAAGCATCAGGAGACAGTGGCACTCACTGTGCTGTTTGCTGTCAGATTTCTTGAGTTTCAGAAACTTTATTCAATGTGTGTTATTTATGAACCTCTCTCCTTTCTTGGCATGTGCCAAACAGGGCATGGAGCCTGTTAAGTTAAATGTTTACTCTAGGCAGCCCAATTAGCTAACTGTCCTGTTACTGCTCCAGCAGTAGAACATCCCTAGTAACATCAGTCAGGTTAGCCACAAAGATCTGCCCTGTACATTTGTTGGTGAGCTTACCCTGAGAAGCCTGTAGTTAAAAAGCCTCCTCAAGTTACCACACCTTAACTCCAGCTCTAAAAGCAAGCTTGTAAGGGCTGTTGGCAACTGTAGTATGTGCCACCCATGCATCACTACCAGGTCATTTAAATCAACCTTTGTATAATGCACAAGTGAAGCTACTAGGACTGATTGTGCTGGGAAGCTGCTGAAGGGCTGATGGGATTGTGGAGAAGTTCATCTCTTCTGCTGCTGTTCTCACAGCTTCTATGCAATAAAAACACCCAGGCAGGCCTGTGAGCCCCAGTCTGCTCATCTGTGTTTTGGTTCATTTGTTATTCCTTTTCAAGAACAAAATATAAAACAGTGCTTCTTGAACTCCTCCAGTAATTAGGGCATTTGTGGATAGAAAAGTATTTCCTGCTTGGAGAATTGGGATACAGCATACTGAAGATGAAATCTGTTGTTCTCATTCCATTCTTAGTCTGTAGAGGGAATGTACTTCCTGCTTTCTGAAGCAAGAGATTAACTCTCAGTTATAAGGAAAAGAAAGTGGTCTTGCTTAATGCACTGACCTAGGATGTGGAAGATAAAAGTGCGTTTCTTTACTAACTGCTGAAGTAAGTGTGAACAAGGCACACGACCCCTGTGGCACTTTAAGTTCTTTGGAGGGGATGTGTTATAGGATTGCAGGGTCTGAGAGCAGCCTTAGGTATGCCTGGGTGTCCTTAAGCATAGGACAAGTATGTAAAGATGCACATACCAAGGTTGCACAACTTGTATTGTCTTCTCCACAGCTGAGGATGCAATTCAGTACTGGGATGGGTTAAAGCCTGTGATTGTTGCCCTAGAAGGCAGCACAGTGATGCTCCCCTGTGTGAACCGTAAGCACATCTGGACTGAACGGCACAGTGAAGAGGAACAACAAGTGGTGCACTGGGACCGGCAGCCCCCAGGGGTCCCTCATGACCAGGCTGACCGCCTCATTGATCTGTATGCCTCTGGTGAGCGCCGTTCTTATGGACCTCTCTTCATTCGTCAGAAGATGAACATCACTGACACAGCCTTTGCCCTGGGTGACTTTTCCCTGCGGATTTCAGGGCTGGAAAGTGCAGATGAAGGCACTTACTCCTGCCACCTGCACCATCACTACTGTGGCCTGCATGAACGCAGGATCTACCGAGTCTTCGTGACGGAGCCAGTGAGAGAGAAGAAGGTGGTGAACCTCACAACACACAACATTGCCCCAGCCATAGGTAAGTGGCCTCTGGAAGTGGTTCTCCTGATTGAGGAAGAGAGAAATATCTACAGTTGCACCTTTGAACTCTAAAGAGCTCAGTAAGCCATGGGACAGGAATATGACACGTTACTCCCCGTCATCGCCTCAGGAGGCCTTTGCTCCAAATGCCAAAATGTCCTCACGTTTTCCGTCCCTCCACAGTGGTCTGCTGGGATTGCTTAGCGTCAGCAGGAGGGAGAGTGGCCAAGGCAACCCTGTGCCCTGCAGAAGTATCGGAGGCACCACTGCAGGGAAGGTGCCACTTAGAGCAACACTGAGGTTTCCTCTGTGAAGGTTTCTCACATCTGAGCCAGGGGCTGTTCCTGCCCTTAGGGTTAGGAGAGTAGATGAAGTCTTGCCTCCCTTGCTACTAGTATATGGCTCTAGTGTAGGGGCCTGGTTGTTTCTGAGCTGTTCCCATTACAGTGGCATACCTGGAGCTGCCTGCGTCGCGATACTAGCCAGGATCCTACAGAGCTGCTTTCACACTGTGCTGCGCCAAAAGTGGAGCGTCCCGCCCAGTGTTAATTACCCTCCTTGGGGTGCTGTAGTCACATCATGTCCAGCTCCTGTTTCCTTTGCTCCAGGGCAATGCTGCAGCCTGTTCTGCTCTGCAGTGCTGATACGGCATAAGGCAAAAAAGCTGTTTTTCTAACAGGCTGCCTTTCCTGGTTGCTTTTATGGAACAGGAGAAGGTGCGGCGTGGGGGTTGATTCTGCTCTGCCTTTGCTGTTACAATATGCAACCAATGTAGATTGTTAGGTCTGTCTCTCCCCTTTGCACCAGGGTTTAGGCTGTGCAAGGTGTCAGACTGTGCAGAATCAAGCACCAGGAATTTTCCTTCACCCTTCAGCTTTTCTTTTTTTGTCTTAAACCAATTTTCACATTTTCCACTGCAGTGAGCTGTCATCTGACAGCCTGTCCAAACTCAAAACCATCACGCTTAGTCCAGGCAGAAGAATAAAATAAAAATCCCAAGTTTAAGATTTTTTTGTCTTTTGGGTATAGCTCCTTATTAACATTTTAAAATATTCATTGTGGTTTAATATTTATTGGCTGCTCAATACAGAATTTTGACATGCTTCATACATTTTAAAATAGGTCTATTCTTCTCTGGCAATTGGCTTTTTCGAGTCACAGAAACCTAAACCTCCCCCCTGGGACTAAGGTTGGTGTCCAGAAAACCCAGGCAGCCCTAAGGAGAGGCGGCTGTTGGGATGAGTTGACGTGGAGGCCAGGACGTACAAGTGTCCGTCTCCCTGCCTGCGGCCCTTCTGCTGCTCTTCAGCTCTATCGACACCACGCTGTGCAGATGCAAGCTAGATCTTGTTTTCAGAGTTACCCACCCAGGAATTTATTCCTCTTTCTCCTGGATGTTGTCCTGGTTGTTGCTGGATAGTTACCTACCTGCTCAGGAATTAGACAGAACCTACAAGTAATTTAACCTGCCCGGGATGCCTTAATTTGGCAGTAGTGCCCTCAGTGCTGGAGGAGCTTGCCTTCCTGAGAAAAGCCATTTCCACTGTCCAAAAGAACAGGCTTAGAAGAGCTTTGTCCCCGACGGGCAGCAAACGCTCAGCTGGTCTGAGAGCGCCAGACACAAAAATGTGCTGAGTTGATGGGAATGTGAAAGAAGCTGAGATGCCCGGAGTGCCTTTTTCAAAGCCACTGCTGATGAGGAGCCTGCTGGGACATGCCCTATTTGTGTATAGCAGGAAAGGCTGAGATATTGCCCCATTTCATGAAAAACTGTATAGAACTCTTCTGGGGATATAACATAAAGCCAAAATGAAACATCAGGAGATAACAAATGCAAAGCAATGAGCTTTTTCAGCAGGCAGATAAGTTTCTGGCATAGCTCCAAGGTGCAGAGCCATTTCCAGACAGGAAACTTCATCCTGTTTTAAATATAAGCATGAGTTCAATTCTGCTCTCGGTCTCAGCGGTGTAAATGTGGTGTATGTCTACTAATTCAGTGCATTTTTACTCTGCATTTGCTTTGGAGCAAGTGATTGAAGAATGGCATCTGTTGTGTCTCGTGCTTATTGCTAAACTATCCTCAATCCTTTGCCAGCCTTGAAAAGGAAATAGGCCACATACCCAGCATTTGTGAGCTCTCTGGGTAGAGAGCTCTCTGTCTTTCCCAGCAGAAGAATCTGTCCCTTGTCACTTTGGGAAAGTAATGTAAAGGCACCTCTGTTCTAACTTTTTTTCCACACCATTAAAACTTATTTTCCAAGAGTTAAACCAGATCATGTGAGTGAATTGGATGCAGATGGGCATGACATGCTGAGACACACTGAAAGATCAGACCTTGGTTACAGAACAAACCTTCCATCACCTGAGCTTAAATTCTGATACAACACTAGGATGAGGAGGAGAGCCTGTATTACCTGGGTGATACTATCCTAGGCGCTGCAATTCATCTACTGGGTGCTATTGAATCAACTGTTACTCTGTGCCTCAGTTTCCCCAACTGCAAAATGGAATATATTCCACTGCCTTCCCAGTGATGCACTTTGAAGTCCACCAGTGATGCGGTGTCAAAACACCAGTATGACAAGTATTTTTAGTATTACTCGATTGAGTAAGCCAAGGAGGCTCAAAATTATTGAATCTCTGTTTCCACTGTTTGTTACAGTAACCTCTGCAGTGTTGACTAAAGTTTAATTCTGCTCCTACCCTATCTTGCAGTACTGTGGAAAAGCAAAAAGCCAGGAATAGAATGCCTTTATGTTTGCTGACTTCTGGCTCAACAGCTGCTCCAGTGGCTACCATCTCATTATGGCAGCTGCTGAAGGAGCCCGTCATGATCCAGAGATTTGTTAAAGTAAACTGTCACGTATACTGTTTGCAGCTTGGCAAGTGGGTTTTTTGGTTTGGTATTTTTTTTAGCTTAGCAGTGGTGAAAAACACATGCTAGTTTTCAGCAGGATAGCCAGCAAGCACACAGCATCTAGTAATACCAGTAAAAAGTGGAGTGTTGCTGGTGTGGAGGGCTGGGCTACCAGAACAGAGCATATGATAAAACCTCTCGATTTTCTAGGACTGCTGTTAGCATTAGCAAACGATCATCTCTGGTTTCCAAGTGTTCATTTCAATCCACTATCGTCTTGGTTTTATTGTTGGTGGGTTGGTGTTTTTAAATGCTGGAAACAAACTACCTGACAAACTGGAACCAGTCGCTATGCCAGCAGTTCCAAAAATGTCAACAGTTCTCACTGTAGAACACATCTGTTAAATGGGGCCGTGGCTTTTGGGATACTTTCCCCCATCTTTCCCCTTATTCCCCTGACTAATTTACAGGGTTAACTCCCAAGAGAATGGCAAGCCAGAACTCCATACTGGTTCTTGCCTGGTGCTCTGTGAACGTTCCCTGTTAGGGGGAGAAGGTGTCACCTTCAGCTCTGTTTTGAAGAGAAAAGCGTTTCCCAGCACAGTGTGTCTTACGGGTTTGCTGTCTGTGCCTGGGCTGGATTTGTCCACCCCTCTGCCTATTGCAAGCAGAGAAGTCGATTTTTCTTTATATGTGTAAAACATTGACCTATTTATTTGAGATCTACAAAAATGTTCCACGTAAGAGTTTTGAGTTACCCTTTCCTGTGCTGCAGAACTGAAATGCTGCTGCACCCACAAGTGGAATGGAATCTTGGCTTTTCTTTGTGGGTTTTTATTTTATTTATTTTATTGATTTTTATTTTATTTAAAAGGAAACTCATTCTTTGGCATTGAAAATTCCTCCCACTCTGTAAATTATAACCCTTCGCCGGGAGGGGCTGCTTCATACTTCAGCTGTCTGGAGCCGAAGCAACGTGGTGTGTGTGGTGTCAGGGACCCAGAGGAGGGTTGTGTTACCCTGCAGACAGCCTTGGGGCCACCTCATGCGGCTTCTTTCTGGTCTTCTCCTCTGCAGTAAACAAGAACACACTGATAGCCAGGCAGCAGCAAGGGAATGTGCAACAGTCACTGGTAATACTTCCTGCTCCTGGGAGGTATAATGGTCCTGTGAAGAGCACAGGCCTCTTCCATCTGACAGAGGTGCAGTATGTTGTAAGTTAGGCAGCCATTTGCCCTTTACTTCATGCAGTTCAGAAGAGTTTCTCACTGAACGTGCTTTTCAGGGCCACGGGTGGGCACATGCATGAACGTGCTTTGCTTTGGGTGCAAATTACAATTATCGGTCTGTTTTCCTTTTCCTCTGCCATCAGATCCAAATGTTGTCAGGGGCCACAACGTAATAAATGTCATCATCCCTGAGAGCCGGGTGCACTTCTTCCAGCAGCTGGGCTACGTCCTGGCAACTCTGCTGCTCTTCATTGTCCTCCTCATCATTGTTGTCCTTGTCACCCGCAAGCGCCGGCAGAGAGGTAAGTCCTAGAACAGGCCAGCCCTTTAGTGCTTATAGGGATGTCTCAGGACAAGAGAGCTGATTCTACAAATAAAAAAGCGCAAATACAAAGCACAACGCCGAAGGCGGTGATCCTCTTCTGGAAAACCAGCAACCTACGCAGTGTGGACTCTTTGCAGGTGCTGATGCCAGGAGAGATTTATTAGTGTGGGGGAAAAATTTCCAGGCCTTGATTGCTGAGTTGCTCTGTTGTAAGGGAGAAGAAGATTAGAACTACTAGGTAGTTGCTCTTTACAAGTAGAGTTTATTTAGAACAGAAGGCCCCTGTGCATCCCTTAGGAACTAAGATGTCTTAAGTCCTTGCTGGACTCCCTATGCTGGGTGACCCTCTGTGTGTAATTAGACAAATAGACACTGAGATCTTTTGGTGACTTCTACACAGGTAGTTTTGGATGACACACAAAAAGCAAATACCAGGGAACGTCTGTCTTCTGCTGTATTCTTTGCAGTACCGCATTCGTCCTTGTTTACGTGTCAGGGGATTAGCACCAACACAGAATGGGGCTATCTGCACTGACTGGAGTGACTTTGCAGTCACAGAGGGGACAGACTCCTGGCCCTGGCCTTTGAATGGAAGAGAGGAGCCTGAAATCATCACTCCTTGCAGGGTGGGGTGGGACAGGAGTGTAGTTAGATGCCTGGCATGTGGGAGGCTGATGAAAACCAGCATGTGATGGATGCAGGCCTAAGGAAAGAGCTGGGGATGGGCAAGCGCAGCACCAGCACAGGAGAGATGATAGGTATGGTTAATATTTTTGTAATAAATGGGAGGTGGAAAGAAGTGGAAAGAAGTGAAATACAACAATTGCTGTAGCTTCTCGTGGCTGGTCATCCATAGATCTGGGAAAACCAGTGGAAAGCTGGTGAGGAAAGGAAAGGAAAGGGAAGCTCCCTGTGGCAGTGGAACACACACGAATTCTTGTGTATTGGAGGGATTGTGAAAGTGATCATTGTCAGCGTCACAGTAAGGACAGTAGTAGGTGTTACTGTTATCACTGTTACCTGGGAGGGGCACCTGGATACAACTGCTCACTCTGTTTCTTCTCCCTGTTTAGGTTACGAATACAATGTGAAGAAATATGGAGAGTAAGTATAATTACGGGGTCTACCATCTATGATTAGAATACATAAAAATGAACTTATGGGCCCCAACCCTTAGCAGTCATTAAGAGCCTAAACCAGCTGAGGATCTAGTTAGTACAAGTACAGCCATGTAAAGCGTAGGCCGTTTGATAGAATTTATTCACTGCTTTGCACCGATTCTTCTGCAGCTTTACAATTTAGTCCTTATTAGCGTAATGTTCCCAGGAGTATACACTTGCATAATGATTGCATATCGGGGAGCAACTTCCATGCTGTCCAAGTACAGAAGGAGAGAATGGTTTGTAGGGCTGATTTGGCAATTGCATTTCCTCTCGTTATGCTTTGGGAACTGTTTCACAGATCATGTTTCCGTGAGATGTCATTAGGAATTAGTGGTAAAGGGGTACTGTACAGATCTACTGTAAACCCTACTGTGAGACTGGGGCCAAGATTGTGTAGCTGGGTTCCTGTATGTTTTAATATGTATCATTAAAGTGGAAGAGATGGGAAAGTTCCAGTACAGATTAGCTCCCCATTGTTCTAAGCTCTGGATAAACACATGGGGGGAAAAGAGCCAGTTAGCCAGAGATGTCGAGGTGTTAATAGAAAAGACAGTAAAAGGAAGAGAGAGGAGAACTGGATTCACTAGTAAGCAGTATGACTGTCTCAAATCTGTTGGATAGGTTAGGGCCAAAGACAGGAAAAGCACCCATGTACAATGACTGCCAATGCTGTTATCTATCTGTCATGCTTTCTCCAGGGAAGTCTTGTAGAAACGGGAAAGGATTCTATTAGGATTGCTGTGAAAATCACCAGTACTTCGTAGAGAATTAAATCTTCTATGTATTTTTGTCAACTTTTTTCCAGATGTATGGCAAATAAACACTGTATCAATTCTCTAAAGTAGCATTAGAAAAGCTATTGTGAAAAAGTGTGAAAGGCGCCAGTTATTAAAGCATGTGACAATACCATTTTTCACTGTTCTTCCTTTTTCAGGAAGGATGTAAATCTCAAAGAATTTACAGTCGACACAACAGATCTGACTCAGTACAAAAGTGAAGACATCAGGCTGGGTACGCATCAGCTAGCAACCATTCTCCAAACCAGGTCAAAACTCACTATAGCTGAGGATTTTCTAAAGGCATTTAGAGGCTCATTTTGAAATGACTTAGCCTCCTGATTTTAAATGGCAACTCTGAGAATCTCAACCCACAAGTCAGTGCAAGCAGGAGGACCGCAGCTGGAGAGGGCAGTCCTGACTTTTGAGTTTAACTAGAGGCTGATTGATGAGGTTGGTCAGTAATGAGGCACAGCTGCTTTTGTTTCGCCTGGAGTTTTGGGGGTTCTTTGACACTCACCTGAAAGCCAAATTCAAAATTGCAAAACAATATGGAATGAGATCAAGACAGCGCCTTGGGAAGAAGATTCCTCAAGTTTAAGCAGTTTGTGTAGGGAAGAGGATCAACAAGCCAGTTCTCTAGAACCTCCCATGCAAGAAACTAAAAGCATTTGTCAATATGAATATCATCATTCTACAGTACATAAAAACTAGCTCAGAGTGAGTGATCTGGAGAAAAAATGAGATCAACATTCTTTAGTGCTACCTACTGACCTTATAATCTCTTATGAAAGTGGGTATGAACTGTTGTTGACTGAAGTGGAGATAAAGAGAAGTCATGAGTTAGCTGAGTTCATTGTCTCCACCTTCTGTTGAAGCCAGTTTGGTTTAACTTCCTACAATTTCTTCCTCCCTGGTTGTCAGATCATTTAGTGAACAGTTGGGCCTTCTATCAAGATCTGTGATAGCAATTAGGACAAATCAACTTGGGGAGCATGATAGGAAGAAAATTTGCAGCAAAGGGCCTAGAATACAAAAGATAAAAAATACAAAAACCACTGGAACTCACGGTAACATGAAACATACTGAAAAGAGGGGAAGGAAGCTAATCTCACTGGTGATTTGTGTGAAAGTATTTTTGCTGGGATATGTAGGACTGACTCGGGGAACTTAGAACATTCCCGAAGATGGATGCTGCTTCTTACTAGAGCTTGAAGGTGCAGCCTTTGTTTATGGTGTGAGTAACTGATCAGGGCTGTCTTCTTGCTTGGACTTGGAGAGTATTGTCTGTAAAGCAAAATTGATCCTCCTGTCTGCACTACCCTGAGATTCCTGAAGACTTGCCATGATGCCAAGTACATACCTGCTGCAACTTGCTGTAGGTCAGTGAATGTGTTGATAAACCAGGAAACAATTGAGTCTATCCCCTTTTTTACTTTGTGCATCCCCAGTAAAGGTACAACCTTTAAAAGAACAAGCTGACAAACTTTAGGTCACAAGCTACAGAATCGCTGTAAGGGCCCCACTAAACAAGAGCTAGCAACAAAATCTGAAGTAAAGAACAAAGGAGTTGCAGAGGGTGGGTTGTGAACCAGGACAGCAGCAAGTACAAATTATTCTCTGTAAGTCTCAGGAGAGCTCCCCTGTGAGTAAATTTCTTTGAATAACCGCATCAGTTGCCTTCAGGTGGGCTTTGCATAGATAATCCAGAGCTTTTTGTTACATGCTGGAAGAATCTGTGGTACCTATGAGGAGCAGGCAACTGAAATATGCATAACTGATTAGTGCCTGGGGCGAAAATGAAGTCATAGCAGCTTTCCTTTTCCTGCTGAGTGGCTGAGTAACTCCATGAGTTACTCCTAGAGATCTGGAGATGCCAGGCCTAGAGTACTTCAAGGAAGGACGGATCACATGTCCGCCTTGCCTGTAAAGCTTTGTTTTCTTTTAATGTTCTAATGGCTGTCTGAATTATACTCCTCCCTTACACAGATTACAAAAACAACATCCTGAAGGAGAAGGCTGAGCAAGCCAGAAGCTTCCCAGCAAAGAACATTGATTTAGACAGAGGTAATAATGCCTGCTTCACCCTAATTGGTGGCTGTAGGAACCTTCTGTTGGGTTGAAGGAGGGAGGAGGGAAGAACACAGTTTAGCAGTGAGCTGACCAAGCCACAGCCGAGTGAGGAATGATAAACATCATGACAAATGGCAGCTAGTTCCTTTGGAATGAGGAGCTAGTTCCCTTCCTATCCTTTCATCATGGAGCCGCAAGATGCAAGTAGTGATTAGGCTTTTAAAAACTTTTGGCGTGGCACAAGTAGAATTTTTCTTTATTGGAAAAAGAATGCCTTGCAGGGCTGGAATAGTGCATTCTGTACTGTAACCTCAGAGGGAGATGTATCTCAAAAATGTCCTGGTATGGCGTTTGAGAAGAAAACACTGTGCAGGAGACAGTGTGTTGCGTTGAATTAATTTATGGGTAATGGGCAGTCACTGACTTCGTCCAACAAAAGCAAACAACTCTCCCTCCCTAGGGGCTGAATCTCCTTTTGCTTATCCAGTATTGAGTATTACACCTCAGTCTGTAGAGTCACACTTATGCTTGTAAGAAGTTGTTAGGTTCCATGACTCCTTTCATATGAGTTTAGAATATAGTAAATGTGACTGAAATGATATCAAGAAAGGAATGGTCTGGAGAGTCCGTGAGTTGCCTTAGACCTGCTGTTCTTGATGGAGTTCTTATTATATTTTTGCCTACATTCTGCAGAGATGATATGTGCAATAATTTATACACAGTATATCTCACTGTGGTCTTTATGAAGAGGGTACTGGGGACGTGGTTGAGTGGAAATGGTCATTTGTCACTGTATAGCTCAGTCCATATTACAGTGTGCTGCTTTGGATGGTTTGAAATCTCTCTTCAGGTACTGACTTCCATTTCAATTTGCTTTCAGATTTCAGGAAGGAATATTGTAAATGAAGACATTCCCAAGCTGCTGGCTGGACCAGAAGCTTCAATCAAAGATAGATAAATGGAAGAGAGATGCCTTTTCTTAGTATTATGTCCCTCCGGTTACCATAGATTTTTTCATGTAGACTTTCTCCCCACTAAGCACAAGGGTATTTGCAAATGCTTCTTGAAAGAGTTAGACGGTCTGTCTTATGTGCGCTTATGATGGGTTTGGATTGCCTTTTCTTCTTCTGTTCTCCCGGTCCTCCATTCCCCTTTTCTTTCTTGATATTATTGTTGGTTTTATGCATCAATGTTTTTTACGAGCTGAATCAGCAGACCTTTTGCTTTGATGTTACTGCTTTAAATAAACCAACCTGCATCACTAATCTTGAGCCATCATTATATCAGGCATTTTTCCATGTAGTGTATTCATCAGAAAAATAATAGCAAAGCCTGATTGTGATCTCTCATAGGCTGGCATAAATCAGGAGGAGCAGTATTGTCACATAGCACTTTACATATTCCTGGTGAAGTACAAAGAGTACACCCCTTCACAAATGACAATGTGAATGCCTCATTTTATGCATGGGGAAATGTCAATATCCTCAATTTTCAGGGGAAAGGGAGGCACACAAATGACCAAGGGTAGGGCTGGGATCAGCTCCAAAGAGCTCTGGAAGCCTAACACTATATTTCTCACTCTAAGGTTGTTTGTTGATTTGTTTTTGTTTCAGTGCAGACCAAATCAAATTTGGCATGAGCAGACACTTTCAGCTGAAGTTGATGGAGTTACAATGCTGTCATACCAGTCTCAGTTAGATCAGAACCAGAAATATTATGGAGAGGGCTAAACTCCTGTGTGGAATCTGGAATGTGATTTTCCTGCAGTCTTTGGGTGGATCCAGGCCACACAGAGCTTGTGTGCACATCAAAACAGAGGTATGATTACAGTACAGGTAGACAGATTGTTAAAAGGAATAGCTTCTCATGAGCAGACCATGAGGAACAAGAGTAACAACACACTCCACTAAATAGCCCGTCAGGAATTTTCATGGGCCAGGGTCTCAGAAGGGGAGTTGAGGAGGGAGATGAATCCATTCTTGTGGATTTTGCATTATTTTGGGGAGTGGATACCTGAGACAGTGGGGCTGTGAGCTGAAGGGGAGTTCTACATATGAACACTGTGTCAGGTGAAGATGTCCAAAAATTGGAAGTCAGTAATTCAGTGTTGTAATCCAAGCAAGTTAAAGCACCAAGAAAGCCAGAGAATATTAACAGTTCTACATAGCTCCTCTGACTACTTGGGGTATTCTGTGGCACCATTCCCAAACCAGGCACACCTGTGGTCCTTGGGGCGCAGACAAAAACATCATTCCTACTGCTGTGAGCATGGTGACAGTGGCTTGTGTTCTTGTTGTGTAAGGGTGAAGGTGGCCAAGGATTGCCAGCCTACTCTTTGGTGGTCTGAAGAGAATGGCAGAGGGAGGGACTGCACATGGGCTTGGTGACTGAATGGAAGTGGGGTAGGCTCTCCAGGATGTTGCAGGTGGTGGAAGTGTGAAGAGGAGCTTGTGTGGAACTACTGTGAGGGTGAGGAAGGATGTGAGGGTGAGGGAGGATCTAGGGGTGATGGTGTGGTTTCAGTCTTGAAGTAGTGCTGTGTTTGTGACTGATATCTCAGCCTGGATTTCTTCCTGGGGATGGAGAATTCTGAGGTCTTTGCAAGTCATGAAGGAGCTGTGGTCCAAGGAAAGCATCTCAGTCCAATTGGGAATGTGAGCAGCTGCCTAGTATGGTATGGGTCTTGGCTGTTGTTTTAGCCATCTTCGCCACTTATCTGGGAACATGTCAGTGCTAACTGATAGGGGCACAACTTTGGTCAAACTCGAAAGAGATGTTGTCATGGCTGGTTGAAGCTGCCTGCTGCAGGAGCACGTGTACTGTAAGGGTCCCGTGCTGTTTTGAGAGCTATCCAATGCTATGGGCCTCCCTGGTGTAGGAATCAATGTCAAGTCCCATACCTGTCCCTTTCTTTCCACCCCTACCAACTTGGGTGTCTTGTCTCAATGATGACGATGTTTTTAGACATCTAAGTCCCATTTCAGACCCCCTCTCCCTCCTTGCATGAACACCACTGATCTCTGCTGTTGTGTGACAGGGCTCAGTAAGACTCTTAGCAACTCAGAGGTATGCTACACCGGGGGTGATGGTTGCTGAATTGCAGCTACTTACACTGAAGCTGAGCTCAGCTCCCTAGCTCTGCCAAAAGTGTGGTGGGTAAGGCCTCCTCTGTACCAGAAGGAACTGTGACATCAGGACTTCAATGCACCCTTTTTAGAGGAGTGGAAAATGGACCGTGTCAATTTTTATCGGTATTAATACTTCTGTTAGTGAGGACTATGTTAAAGAATAAATATATTGGGGTCCCTTATTTTTAATGCCTTCAAATATTAAAAATATTAATAATTGAATATAACAGTAGAGGTCGAGGTGAGCCTTCCTAAGCTACAGCTGGGCAGATCCTTATCTTTTAGTTTGCTTATCCCTTCCACTGCGCTCTGGACAGTTTTTGTGATTTGCGATTAACTGCCTTTATTTTCACTTAAGGTTCACCCCTACGAAAGTGCTCAGGTTGGGCAGACCCGTGACTAGTGGAGAGGAGGGTCTGGGGTTGGGCCCAGGTCCCTGTTTGCCTGCCCTTCCTCCAAAGCAGACAGCCATTCTTAGGCTGCCTTTGGCTGGACCTGATTGAAACCCAAGCCGCATTCCTGCAGGTGCATAAGACTGCACTGGTTATTCCATCAGGGTGGCACAGTCTCAAGTAATTGTCATTAATGTCTTTCTCCCTCCCTTTCATGTCTGTGAGTCAAAGGTTGGAGCTCTTTACTTTCCAGTTCAAATGGCTTAGCACAGCTCATATGGACACTAGCTTGAAGTGGGGTTACTCATAAACTCCACAGGCATTTAAATACTTTATTGGACTTCTAGGCTGCAAAATAGCTTAAGGGAAAAAAATTTAATATGTTCTCTGAAACAAGCACTAGGAAGAGCTTTATGAGT
The DNA here is from genome assembly GCA_013400535.1 of Scopus umbretta. Taxonomy (NCBI): domain Eukaryota; kingdom Metazoa; phylum Chordata; class Aves; order Pelecaniformes; family Scopidae; genus Scopus; species Scopus umbretta. The sequence continues at coordinate 49,205 of VZTL01049218.1, read as the reverse complement.
TCCTCATCCTTGCTTTGATCACCGGTTTGTATTTGGTAATGGTCAGACACGCCAGTATAACTGTAGACTGATCAAGATGGGAGTCCAAGTTGGGATTATGGCCCTTCTTTTCTTCAGGAGAGGCATATGTTGTGTGATTGGACTGATGATTGGAACAGTGGTTTTCAAAAGCAGCCTACAACCTCCAGTATGTAATTTAGTATATTAAAATTCTGGCTGAAAGAGATCCAAGCAAGACTGCCGGATAACCAATTGTATTTTCAAACTGTTGAAAAAAAGGGAGAAAGAAAACTGAACGCTAAGCTGAAGAGTTTTGTTTGTTTGTTTATTTCTTAATGCAGGGGAATTATTAAAGGCAATTTGCCCTTAAATACTGGTGAGAAGCCATTTAGGTCCTTTACATACGCACTTCGAATTCTGTCAGTCTGGCATTGGCATGAAGTCTATGTAGCTGATCTTGCATGCAAAAATTAGGAGGCTTGACTTGCAATTAACCACTAGGCTAGGGGCAGGACCACTGCTTTCTGTTCCCACTCTGCCATAGACTCAGTGCAATTCTAGACAGGTTGGTTTTCTCTTTCTCTCATCTCAGCCTTTCTTTCCCTAATATGGGACAGTAACTTGCCTTTCATGGAGAAACAATTTTTTAATATGTGTAGCACTTTGGGAAATATGCTTTGTCTGAGTGATTTGAAGTAGTGTTCTCACTGTACTAATGGAATGCCGCATCTTGATAGACTTCTTTACCTGTCACTTTGCAGGCTCTCGGCAGGCTTTGCCTCATAGTCTTCTTGGTTTCCCAAGACATGTATTTTATGTTCAGTTAGTTAAAATAATATTAATAATCCCTCATATTTTTATACCAATTGTTTCTCAGTGAGTATTGTAGGTCAATGAGGGCAGAGAAATGAAAGTCTCTCTCAGAGAAATGTATGGAATGTAAGACCTTGTTGTGGAACAAGGAAAGGACTTATGGCAGTGACCCTAAAAGGGGTTAAAACTGAGACTAGAACCCCTCTTTTCAGCTCTGTGCACACTCTGGTTCCTCTCAAGACTGAGAGGAGGACTTGTTCCATAAGCCTTGGGTTTTTTTCTCGGTTGTAACAGAATTAATTTTCATTATTATTGTTACTTAACTTTTACCATTTATCATTGTTGTGTAACTCTCCTAGCATTTAAGAAATAAAGGAGAATATAATGGAGTTTCAAGTTAAGGTTGATTTTTATTTCTTGCTTTTTGGAGATGCTATCTAAGCTATTAGCCAGCATTAGCTAATTCTTCCCAATAGCTGTGCAGTGTGTTTCATCTCCGACCATCCTGACGTGCTTGACAAATTGCAGATTGGATGCCATAAGTTATTCCAGTGATTTCAGTATGATTTCCACATGGGATGTCATCATTTGACTTGGTCATGGGGCCCACAAATTTTAGCTTTCCGAAAGTGTTGTATGATGAACAGATCTGCAGCTGTAGAGGACTTCAAACTGTCTATCAGAGATGAAGGCTGGCAGTTCTTTCACAGTACATAATTCTGCAGGTCCAGAAGGGAAGATAACATATCCTGCTGGAGTAGTTAACTACACAGTTTTATACTTTGCTCCCAGCCCAAATTCCTCTTTTCCTTGCAGAACTAACACCTTGCAAAGTTTCTGCTGCACATTCTGCTCTTGGAGGGCTTCCACCCACTAAGTAGTATCCCAGGTGGCGTGACAGAGTTCTTCCAGGGACACTGATGGAAACAGCTTGTATTGCTGCGTGGATGGACAGCGCAGGGTGCAGGTGCAAGAATTTGAAGGATCAAAGCAGTATATGAAACTAAAAAGTGGCAAGGAAGTGCATTTAGCAAACTAAGATTACTGACCAGCTTGTCTAGCTCTGGTGAAAGTATTATCTTCTCTCTTACTTGGTTGGAAATCATACTACAGCCAGTCTTCTGCCATTTCATACCACCTCTTCACTGGGGTGAGTTGCCCTGTGGTAGCTGCTTGTGCTTTCTCAGATAACCAGAGGGAAAACAAACCAAACAGGTTAAAAAGGTTGGGAGATGAAAACAGCGGGAAGTGGATGGGGAGTAGTTCCTTCTCATTGAGCTCTGCTGTTGCTGAGAATGAACCATGAGCTCTTGAGCAGGTGGGGCCAGGGGCCATGTACAATAAAGATCTCATCCAAAGTACCCTTTCTGGTACTGTTGTGGTTGTGGGACTTTACTGGTCAGCCGCTGCTATAACCTGTGAGTGAGATTCTTCATGGGGAGGAGAAGCCAAATGAGAACTACTGAAAAAAGATACTTTAGGCAAAGTAAGATCATCCTGGAGCTAGTGCCAGGCCCACGAGGAACGTCTGACTCAACAGCATTTTTCTAAGATTTAAACTTACCCTTTTTTTTTTTTTTCCTTAAATGCCACAAGGCAAACTAGAGCACCATGCCATTAAAAAAAAAAAACAAAAGTCTTCAAATTATACTGTTGATGCTGGGAGCCAGAGATGCTGCTGTTTTGCCGGACTGAGGTGACAGATGTTGGATTGGATTTCTATATTTGTTCTTTGTTGGGGGAATATGGAGCTTGAGTGGAGTTTTTTTGAGGGCTTAAAAAATACAAATGCAGTGTTTGCAGGCCAGCTTATTTGTATTTGCCTGACATGTACAAGTTGCCTGGTTCCCTCTTGAACCCAGTGTGGCTTTTTCTTTCAGCACATGGGGGAGTCTGCAAAAAAGGCAGCTGCAATTATGCAATTATCTTGAAGAGTGAGGTCTTCGTGCATAGCCTTAGCTAGTGCTGGGTGTCATTAATGCTTTAAGCCCTGTTCCTTTCTGCTGGTACGCTGCGTCTCTGCTGGCAGCCTCCAGCCAACTGCTCCGCTGTTGGTTATTTGTTGCTGGGGCATCTTGTTAGTTTTCTCTGTCTCTGTAGACAATGGGTCTGTTTTTCCAGGAAAGCAACTGGGAACAAGGAGAAGCTAATTTCGCAACCACAGGGCCTGCTTTGCAGACCACTGAAATGAAATATTTTCATTGTCTTCAACTTGACTGAAATGCCAGATTGTCCCCATTTCCTTTCTTGCTACCAGTCTGGGGAGAGTCTTATCAGTGGAGAGGGACTTGCTAGTCATTAACAGAACAAATTTCTGAGGGGAAGAAGAAACACTGGGGACCTGAGAGAAGTAGGGTAAAGATCTGAACAGATGTTCCTAAGCAAAAAACTCCACTGTTTCCTGGAGGTCAAGTTTTTAAACATGTATGTGGCCCTCTGCAGATCAGCTGCTCTGAAGACAGTTTGCTGCAGGGAAATTTATCAAGTGTGGTTCTCCCCATTTAAAAAGGTGCTGCAGCTGCTAGTATTAGTAGGAGAGCCAGAAAATGGCTGAGGAAAGAAAATAGATTGAGCCATGATGAGTGGGAGCTGGGATCGACCCATTAAACTCGATGAGGTGTGCATCACATGAAGATGTTTGAAAATGCTTGACATTGTCAAAAGTGTATGGGTGAAATAGCGGCTGGTTCTCCATGATTTGCACCAAGAATACTCCAGAAAAAGTGTGGGAGTGCTGAGTTTCCATAGCTGGAGTACTGATGTTCTAACCCATAGCATTTTGTGGATGTGGTTCAGCAACAAGGGAGGTCTTGCCTGGGAGGTGTCACTTCGTCCCTTCACAGTCAGAGCTTTTTGCCCAGACAACAAAGGGTCTCATGAAAATTTCCCTCTGAAGACCCACCTACAGCAAACACATGATGGAGAAAAAGGTACTTCTTCAAAAAGCTTGATGTCACTCAGTGATTTGAAGTGCTCAACCTGTTGCCTTTTGCAATAACATTTCACATCTTTGCAGGCTCATCTCCACTGTTGTGATTGTTGCTTTAAAGTACGGTTGAGTTCTAAGACAGAAGTTAGCAGCATTTCTGCAGCAGGGGTTAGGGAGGTTGACGCCATTCTGTATGAGTATCTGATTTTCACTTGAGGTTTGCTGTTGCTGGGAGACTTTGAAAGGACAGGAACACAGTTTGTTCAGTGTACAGGATCACACTGTGATGCTTCAGACTTCTGGTAGCAGTAACTGAACAGTCATCAATAGACTCAAGTTAGATGAAAAAAGAGATGGAAATTGGAGGAGACACTCTTCATTCCTATGAATCTCGTAAGTTGTGTGTATCTGCTAGCAACATTGGTTAATGTTTTCCATTACATTCTTCTAACTTCTTTTTAGCGCAGTCCCTGTGGAGCACCAACATGAATGTTGTCCTCTATTCTTCTCTTTTCCTCTCCCATGTGAAGTACAGAGTGCCTCGTTCCTACAGACCCGTAGGGCAATATCCCCCCCTCCCCCCATAACACACATTCCTCAGTTAAGAGGGTTTTTGGAAGTGTCACTGAAAATACCCTCTGTCATTCCCCCCTGGATTTATTTGTATTTGAATCCAGTGGCGATGAAAGCCCTGGGGAGCTTTGCCCAGGAAGCTGGGAGCAGATTGCTGGACTACCAAGTCTTTTGCCTCCCTCTAGTGTTTGATGTCTTTATTGTGTTGTAAACTGTCGGGACTGAGTTCTGCCTTGACCTGACTGTGCCCAAGGTCCGCTGCACAGAGAGAATGAATAAAAGGAAAAACTTGCGGATCTTTCAGACCAGATCTGTGAGTAGTGTAAACTGGCTTGGATTGCACGCTGCTGACGTACGTATACCAGCTTGGAGCCAGCCTCCAGCATCTTAATTTTAAGCACATCCAAACTGTGTGGTTGCAGTTATATCTTTCTGCTTCTCCTTCTCTTTTAGGGTCATTTCCATGTTCTTATTCTGCACTGATGCTAATCTTGCCTATGTGAATCGGTAGAATGAGATGAAATCTTTGCCCCAGAGATGAAGAGCAGCTGCATAACTTGTCTTTTTGAATGTGCTGAAAGTCTTCACATAGTGCTCAGTATTTACATGGGGAAACTTAGGATTTCTGAAGAGAAGGAATAGGTTGGCTAACAGTTCCTGTGAGGTTCATTCAGACACCAGCCTCTCATACAGCCTTTCAATGATAAAAGTCCAATAATTCATTTCTACTTTTATTTTTGAACAATGGTGATATTGGAGAAAATATTTAAGTGAAGGAATATAAGGATTAGTCTCACTGATGGGACTCAATACTTTAGCAACCCAGATTTTGTGTCTCTAGGTCGCTACTGCAATTGAACTGGAAGGAATCTTCCCTGGCTAATGGGTGTCGTCAATTTAGTTTCTAGTATATCTGCGCTACTGGCCACCTTGTAGGTACCATCAGTCCTACAAGTGGCATGGATAGGTGGCAGTAAATGATGGGAAGCTTTCAGTGATGCTAACCACATTGATCCTGCTGTGTTGCTGAGACAAATGAAAACAGAAGTCTTCATTTCCCAGGGTTGACTATCCAAATGAAAGTACTCATAGTCAAGCCCGATTTCATTGACATGGGTGGCAAAACTGCCAGCGACTGACTCTTGAGAAGAAATAATCCTCCAGGTAAAAGATCTTTGATCTTGTTCTTTTACAAATACATTCTTGAAGATGGATTAAAAATACCCATGAAATCTCAGAGTAGGTCCCAAGTCACAGCTTTGGTAAGCGTCCGAGTGCACAGAGCTTTGGTTTTCTTTTTCTCCTATCTCTTTAAACAAATACTTACTTGCTAAGCACCCAGAGTGGATGAGCTTTTTGAATTCACTGAGACAGGCAACAACCATCACTATAATTCAAAGGATGGCTTTTTAAAAGGGCTTGCCTATTCTCTGTGTGGTAATGAAGTGCACTGCTGTACAAATGAAGAAAAGGGTGAGCAGCTTTTATGCCTCAGGACATTATCTGCTCCTTGCAGGGGTCAGCAAAACTATTTGCTCTATCGCGGAGAGCACAGCACTAATAGCTAGAGATTTTGTGCCTTGTATTTATTTTCCACCAAAGTGTTAAGGCCTGAACTCCGCAAGAAGCAAGATATTAGCCCTGATGGACCAGTGGTTTGCCAAGGTGGTGTATTCTGCATTCCTATGTATGCTCTGTAATTGGATTAGCTTGTGGTTTGACTGTAATAGGAAAGTGGGTTGTCTCCTCTCTTCTGTGCTTTACGGGGACACAGAGAGCTTTTTGTGAGTCATAGATCCAGTCTTATCATGTCTGTTCCAAGATAGTCATCTGACAATTATACAACTCATTATATTTTCAGTTGTCAAAAGTAAAAGTAAAGGTAATAGAGCACGATCAGAGCTCTTTGCAGATTTAGCCTTTGTATGGAAACCACCTGGGTCTCTGAGGAATTCACGCGGTCATTAAGTACGAACTGAAGAGACCAAAGGGTTGGATGTTAATATTTTGCCTGAGTTTCTTACTGCAAAAACTACATAAAGTTCAGTATCTCAGAAAATATAGCTTGTACTAGGGTTACTTTATAGTGCTGCCGAAGGAAGCCTTCCCCATTCTTGCTTAGAGATTCTTCTGTGTGGTAGAACTGATGGATTCACGGCATACTTTCCATACGAAGAGCACTCTCGGGTGCTTGTGGAAGCGTAGCATGGGTCTGTGCACACATGCAGGACAGAAAGTTGAATGCATAGTTTTATAGAACCCTTCAGCACCTTATGCCTTACTCTATCAGAATTCCAAAAGTGAAACTGAGAAGTGGCTAACCATCAGTGGCTACCGCTCGTGGAAAGTACTCTTTGAAGTGTACTAAGTTGGTCATTCCTGACTTAAACCAGTACCGAATCACTAGTCACACGATGAAGACTCAGGCCATACCTTTACTTTGCTGTTTATGTTACCTTGTTTGATTGTCAGACAGGCATTCAAGTTTAGCAGTGATAAGTGGTATGAGTGTCAGCAGATGAGCAAACCACTGGCGTTGGAGAACCCCAGTGGATGTGATTTTGTAATTGCTTCACAATACCAGCAATGACAGCAGATAGTTGATGATGTTTTGGTTTCTCAATATTTTTAAATCTTGTTGAGTTGTGTATTAGCCATGCCATTGGTAGAGAGGTACCCAGACCTGGCTCTGCGTAGGAGAATTTGGCTCTTGAAGCAGTATCGCAGCATTCATGTGGTAGTGTGCTGGTGGGAACTAGTACCGATGAAACTTTCAGAAAATTGAAAATAAATAGCAATATTGTTAACAGACCTTTTGGCAGCCTCTAACGCAACTGGCTCCTTCATTTCGTGCTGGTAGAAAAATCATTCCAGTGCCACGGGTAATTCAGTCACTGAGCTGTGACTTGGCCCCTCGCAGAAAGCAGCTGAATATTCTGAGGAGCGAATGTCCTCGTTATTTGAAAGGGAAAAAGAGAGAATGTCATTAGCTTGGGGTTTCCCTGAAGAAGTATTTTTAATGAACAAAAGATTCCTTGAGATCTAAGCGCACCGTTCTGAAATCTTCATCTTCTGGCTCTTATTTTTGGGGATTTCTAGAAGGAAAGGTGAACTCTCCCCAAATACATCACCCGCAAAACATGGCGCTCTAGAGATTTTTCTCTGGACTGTGTGCTCCGAAACATACCCATCTCACCTGGCGGCATTGGACAGCGACTCTTGCTGTTCTGTGAAATTCAAGTGACGATAGGTCTGAAGCTTGCTCCGTGCCAAGCACCTCAGTGGGCTCTGTGCCCAACGGGCTTCCACTGAAGCAGCTATTAAAAGCGATTTCTTCTGAACCACGAACGCGTCTCTGCTCTTCTATTGGCATAAGCTGCGGAGAAGCTACCTGCACTGCGGAAGATGTCACCATCTGCGGAGCATCCGCGAGCTCGTTGCTTAAAAAGAACCCATCTCGATTCATGAAACACAGAGGGCAGCGTTCTGCTGGGAGGAGGGAGTCCGAATTCGTGAGATACCCGAAATACCGTGGTCTGCCAGCCATCACAGTGCCCTGACATCAGTCAGGTCCCTGCCCTGCCCCTCTCCCATATAAATACATGGGAGAGAACGGGTCTGGCGTCTTGTGAAGACCACCGAGCTGGAATGTAAAGCTTTACAAACCCAGTAGGCACGCCGTAACGCGCCTCCCTTGTCCGCTGTCCTGTGAACGAGGATGCTGGCCGCCTTGGTACGCTGCCTAGGGTCTGCACCTGGGACGTGTTCACCAGTTCCTAGAAGGAGAAGTTAAGGAGCGAGCTGCACGGGGACTTCTGGCGTTTATTCTGTAGCCCTTGGGGAACGGCTGCTGGGACGGCAAGCGTTTTTCTTAGGCCCGGGACTGCGGTGCTTATACAAGCGGGGCACCTCAGGCGTGTCGCGCTCGGGTCAATCCCCGCCAGCGCCCAGAGCGCCCACAGCGGTATTTGTGCGCCTCAGCCCTTGGGAATGCGAAAGAGGGTTTTGAGGGCGAGGAGGGAGCGCTCAGCCCCTGCGCTCCGGCCGGTTCTTCCCGCGGAAGGGACGGCACCAGCGCGATGGGGCTGCTGAAATCAGCCGGGCCGGCTCTCCCGGGCGGGCACGAAGCAGCGGGACCGAGCCCAGCCGGGCCGGGCCGAGCCCAGCCG